>VZUA01048479.1:0-15587 GCA_013401035.1 Horornis vulcanius
CAGAGGCACCTTAATGCTCTGTGTCCCACATGGGTCACCTGGCATTAAAACCCTGCGTCACTGTTGGACAGTGGCATTGCAGCCCTACTATGTGACATCCCAGCTCTGGTGACATCTGTGGCAGGTGTCCCTTTGACCTGCCTCTAGCCAGGAATTTATTTAATAAAAAAAAAAAATCAGTTTGATTTCAGAGAGGACTGTTGTTTTTTTTTAATTTAGCCACTGCTGCTAGTGCTGCCTGAGGTCACTTGCTCGTGGCTGCAGTCCAAGTTATTACATGCTGGTATCCTGATCCGGGATACACTCACACCAGAGCTAATTAGCTTTCCTCCCTCATTGCCAGCCTGCAGCTCAGCCCCCAGCGCTGTGACCATCGTGCTGGCAGTGATTGGCAGCGTGGTGCTGATTGGCATCATCCTGCTGGCGCTCTGGAAGCTGCTCGTCACCATTCACGACAGGCGGGAGTTCGACCGGTTCCAGAGCGAACGCTCCCGTGCCAGATATGAGATGGTGAGCTGGGGGTGCTACTGGTGTGTGAGGGGACTGTTGGCATGGCAGCAAGCAGCTCTGCAGTGATGGAGGAGAGTGGCAGGCACAAGGGATGCAGGTGTCCATGCCCTGTGGTGCCTTCAGGGTCCAGCATCTTGCCCTGCCTTCTCCTAGGTAAATTGTAAATGCTTTGCAAAACTATACCCNGTAGAGTTCACGTTCAACAAGCTCAACAAGTCATACAATGGTACAGTTGACTGAAGGGGTCTCAGTGCCTGGCACTGCCGTGGACAATTCCTTGAATGGCCGGGCTGCTTCCCCACTTGAAGACGGGATTCTCTTCAGGGGCGAGAATCCCTTACGACGGGACTGGTCGATGACCAAAGCCTGTTATTTGCACAGTAAGGAGAAAGGTCTGGTTCATCCTGGAGGCACAGACATGAGGGCAGGGTGCCTGCCTGTGTTGATGGACTCTGAGCCGTGTGCATCTCCATACCCCAGCTTTCCAGATGTATTAAACCTGCCAACTAAGTGAACCAAGTGCCATATTGCAGCTTTAGACATATCCCGTTAGAAAGGGTGACTAGGTCAAAAATCAGGGGAACCCACTCCATCACAAGTTGTTAGGGGGAAATTAGCTTGAAAACAGGGTCTTGGAAACATATGTGTAAGAAATTAGGATGAGAAAGCTCTGCAGTCTTTAGGAATTTTTTTATATAAACCCCAAAATAAAACAGTTGTGCATATATGATGCTGTGAGTAAGTTGATTGTTTCTTTGCTGAGCCCCCCACCAAAACTGGGACTTGCTCCTCCTGCCAGCAGCAGTGGTGCTGCCTGATGAATTTATTAATAGAGCCTTATCAGTCAAAGCATGTCTGTAAAACAGCTGGAGCTGTAGGGTCTGCCACAGAAGTTGTGTTGATTTCGTATACCGGTGCTGACCCGGAGCAGGGAGTGCCTCAGGGAGCTCCTGCTCTGAGCCAATGGTGTTACACAGATTGGAAACTGGTGGGAGCCCAAGGAAAAGGGAGTTTAACCTGAGGAAACTAATATAAACACCCGTTCCTTACACTGTGCTAGTAGGTGTCCAGCCTGGGTGGCTACAGGAGGGCAACTGGGAGCACACAGCAGCTCATCCAGGCTTCTGACTTTCTACCAGAGGACTGTTGCTGTGGGGTCCAGTGGAGCCCAGCTGGAAAAGCAGGGGAGCCCTGAGCTTTTGGCTGGAAAGGGAGCTGGATGAAGACCAGTGTTGTTGCTTCACAACATATATTTTCCTTTGTTTTTTGCGTTTTTTATTTTTTTCTTCCCAAACTATTCCCCCAGCCCTGTTTTCCTCTGGAGCTGGGGTTTGGGTTACTCTGCTGACAGCTGCAGCTTTAAACCCACACAGACGGGGCTGCAGCCGCCACAGGAGAGAGAAGCTGGAGCAATTGCTACTGCCTGGATTTTTTTTTTCCTTCTTTTTTTTTAAATTTCTTTTTTTCTTGTCTCTTCACCCTGAACAGATCATGCAATAGTCAGCTGAAGGAAGCTTGCCAGGGAAAAGCAAAAACAAATGGTGTTCATTGTTTTGACTTGCTCTTCTCACTGGAAAAGGGCCATGGGCCCATCCTTCCGGATTTATTTTTTATGTGTTTTTGCCTCTATAAACAGAAGCTCTTATTTGTTCAGTAAAAAGAACTCTCCTTCAAGAACTTTATGCCCCCCCACTTCTTCCTACAAGCAGCACTGAAGAAATGCACCAGACCATACTAAAAATATCTTGGAACTGGGATTTTTAGGAGGGCAGCGAGCGGTGCATTGGCGGCATCGATGCTGATCAGGTGGGGTAAAAAACTCAAAACCTCAAGCAAATGAAATCTATACCATCTTCCCACTTGATTCTACTAAATCTTTCCTAGCAGGTAAGGAGAGTGCATGCATCCATCCTGAAAACAAGTGCAGGGGCAGGCTCTGGTTAAATGCTGCCTTCGTGTAATCCACCATGGGTGGGCTGGAGACTTCGCCACCTCCTCCCCACAGCACCATGAGCAGCAGGACAGGGTTGAGTGCTGCACAGGGGCAGCTCGTCAGAGCTCCACATCTCCTACATAGTAATGAAGTCCAGACTAAAGTTTGCAGGCTGAGAAATTGTATTTTGAATGCCTTGGACTAACCCTGTCACCTGGGAAGGAGCATCCATGGGGCAAATCTGGGGGTTGTAATCATCCCACTGCCACGTGACAAGATGGCAAGACAGATTTCATCACTGACAAAAAAGAAAAAATGGAAAGCAGTCAGAAAATAATCATCACAAGGAGACAGAGCGAGTTTTAGCTTGGTTCACGTGGCTGCCTCACATAAGTCTTACTGCCCCAGGCATGGAAAGGGGGAGCAGGAAGGAAAGCCGAGGGAAAGGAAGGGCAGGAATGCTTTAAACCAGCTTTGCCACCGAAAGCAGCAAACGCTGTGAATACAGTTCTGCTTCAGTTAATTTGTGAGGGACCAAGCAGTTTAAAAACAAATCCACCCCTTTGCACTCTGAAAGGAGAGGCACAGGCAGTGCCCCCCGGCCACCCTTTCCCTTGCACTCTTGAAGATTACCTTTGTGCTGTGGCATTTCCCACAACACTGGGTTAGGGCTGAGAGACTGGGCAATCCAGGCAGTTGTAGGGAGCCAAGATTTGACTCATTGCTAAGGGGTGGTTTGGGCAGGGAGAGTGGAAAAAAGAGAAAAGGCTTGGGGACGGGACTGCAAGTGCCCTCCTTCCCCTGCACAGGGAGACCACTCAGCTGTAAACCAGACTGGTCTGCAGACTAGGCAGGGAGCAATGTGGGACCAAATAAGCCAGGGAAGGGTGCCCCAGGCCAGGCTACCAAGCCAGTGTACAAAAAGAAGAGAATAGGGCTGATGCTATCAGTGCTGCCTGTGGTGCTGCACCAGGCAGTGCAGAGGAGCCCCCCAAATTCAGCTTCTCCACAAGGTTCCATCTTAAAAAAAAGTAAGGAAGCACTGCTAAGGCTTTGTGTTACTGGGTAAGCAGATCTGCCTTTACCCTTGCAAGAGTAGTGCCAAGCACAGTCATGGGAGTGGTGTATTTCAGTCAGCAGCAGTTTGTGTCTGTAAATACATGCAGCCTGACCACAGCTAGCATTCCTGAATGAAGGCTCCAGCAGAAGGCATCAGCGGGTCAAATGTGATGGAAAAATGTCAGTGCTTGTCTAGCCAAGCTGGAATCCGGATGCCCTTGCAAAATCATCTCCTCCTGTTTCCCCAGCCACAGCTGATGGCTGCTGCTGCTGCAGGGTTGCTGGTGCTGGGGCTCACCAGTGGCTTTTCCCTGTGCTGCTGGTCTGGGGGAGGAGACAGCACCGTTCTTTGGAAAAAGTCAAGGCCAATGGCAGCTCTTTTTTGTTGTTGTTGTTGTTAATTGTGGAGATGCAGACACCCTTCCCTGTTACAGCAGCCTGAGTGAGGCATGCCTGCCTGCATCCTCATTGCCCTTTACAGTGGACTAAGAAGGTGCTCAGCAGCTGAAGGCAAAGCCCAGGGTCTGGAAGATGAATGCTCCACACTCTTGAACTTACTTAACCTTGTGTTTCTCCAGCCAAGTGGAAAGCCTAGGAGCTAGTGTTGAGAGATGGATCACTAAGGTGCCTGCAGAAAATGCCACAGTGAGGTAGCTCACTGCATCTGCCCCCCAGCAGCATATCCCAGCACCATCTCCGTACCTGAACACACAAACTGGAATTGGCTGTTGTCCTCCTTTCCACTGCCAGCCTGCAAAAGTCAAAACTACACTGCAGAGACACAGGAGTTTATTTCATCCTGCCCCTTTCTGCATGCCCACTAGTTTATGCTGGTCTCCACTGGATGCAGCCCATCAGAAATTGTCCATTCATCTGCCACAGCCCAGGATCACCCAGTCTGTGTGGGGCAGAAGTTGCAACCATGGGTTTGCAGGACCCTGTCATGCACAAGGACATGGAGATTTTATTTCCTAAATTACGTTATTGCATTTTACTACAAGTCGCCACTATCAAGGCAAGCATACTGATGATTAGCAAAACAAGTGTATCTATGCTACAAGTAACTGCTGTAAGGCTGTCATGGTGTAAGCCCAGCTGGCAACTCAGTCCCCCACAGCCACTCTTTCACTCTGCCATGGTGGGATAGGGGAGAGAATCAGAAGAGTAAAAAAGTGAGAAAATGTGGGTCGAGATAAAGGCAGTTCAGTAAAGCCACAGCTGCACGCAAGCAAAGCAAAACAAGGAGTTCATTCCTTTGGAGCCTGACTGACAGGTGTTCAGCCAGTCTCAGGAATACTGAGCTCCTTCATGCCTAACAGTGGAAGACAAACACCACAACTGTGAACATACCCCCCTTCCTCCGTCTTCCCCCAGTTCTATGTGCTGAGCATGATGCTCTGGGATATCCCTGTGGTCAGTGGGGGTCAGCTGTCCTGGCTGTGTCCCCTCCCAGTTCCTTATGCACCCCCAGCATCCTCACTTGTGGAGTGAGGGAGGAGCAGAAAAGGCCTTGAATCTGTGTAAGCTCTGCTCAGCTGTAACTAAAACATCTCTGTATTATCAACACTGTTTCCAGCAAAAATCCAAATTGTGCTAGCTGCTCTGAAAAAAAGTTAACTCTATCATAGCCAAAACCAGCTCAAGCAAATATATATCAACAGCAGCAGAAATCAATATTAGCAGTAATGAATATTAGTAGCAAGTCTATATTTCAATTTTATAAGTCACCATAAAACTACCACTAGTAAAGTGGCAGAAATACTCACCAGTAATTATTATTTAGGACAAAAGGAAATGGCTTCTAGTTGCACCAAGGAAGGTTTAGATTGGTTTTTAGGAAAAAATTTCTTCACTGAAAGGGTTGTCAAGCATTGGAACAGGATGCCCAGGGAAGTGATGGAGGCAACAAACCTGGAGGCTTTTAAAAGGCAAGTAGATGTAGCACTATGGGATGTGGTTTAGTGGTGGACTTGTCAGTGCTGGAGTAACACTGGGATTCCATGATCATAAGGGTTCTCTCCAACCTAAATGACTCTATGGTTTTATGATTCTAATCTAACCCTTTCTTACTTGGAGTGAAGAGGTCATGGTTAACTTTGGAGGTATTTGAACAACAGTGTGCTCAGAAAGGCAGCAAAGCCTCCTTTTGTGTGTTCATTTCCTAGGGCTACTGGATGGCAGCACAGACTAAAAATACATACTTAGTGATTCTGAAGGTCTTTGGCAGCCTAAATGATTCTGTGATTATATGAGTGCCTGTATATATGTGTGTGTGCATATATGTGTGTGTGTGTGTGTGTATGTGTGTGTGTACACATACAGATATAAAATGTTATATGAATTGTTGCTGGTAAGAAGTGCTGTCAAACCCACCCTAGAATTGGGGCCAGCTGACAATGTCTCACTTGGACAATGTATTGGGTCTGACTGTGAAATGAAAATGACCTCTGAGATGGAGTTCATTTTCCCTTGGCAGCTCTCACAGTGCTGTGCTTTGCAGTGGGAGCTGGAAAGGTGTCCATACCCCACCAGTGCTTTGGCTACTGCTGAGCAGACCTGTCCCTCTGCCCTTGCCCCCATCAAGGGGCTGGGAGTGGGCAAGATCCTGGGAGGGGACACAACCAGGCCAGCTGACCCAAACTGGCCAAAGGGATATTCCATACCGTGTGAGGTCAGCTCAGATATAAAAGCTAAGGGAGGGAGGAGGAACAGGGAGGCATTTGTTCCTGTACAATGTTTGCCTTCTGGAGCAACCACTACGTGTGCTGAAGCCCTGCTTCCCGGGAAGTGCCTGAGCATCGCTTACTGATGGGAAGTAGAGATTGACTTTTTCCCTTTGCTTATGCCTGTGTCAACTTCTGCTTGTCTTTTTTATGCTTTAGTAAACTGCCTTGTCTCAACCTATGAGTTGTTTTCCATCTTATTCTCTCTGTGTTCTGCTGGGAAGGGGGGCAATAGAGCAGCTCAGTGGGCACCTGGTGCCTGGTCAGGGTCAACACACTACAATCCTTTTTGGTGCCCAGACGTGGGGTGAGATTAAGGCAGTTATACGTATCTATATATCTCTATCTGTATTGCATGCTTTGGTAAAAAGTAGATCCTAGTTATAGAGTAGCAAGCTCTTGTGCAGGACACAGAGTTTGTCAGCTGCACTGCTTATCTCTATATTTTGCTGAGTTTGGGAACATGTTAACAAAAACAATGGCTCTGTGCTTTGCTCTTGCACTGATCGCCTTGTTATGTGGGGGATGCTGTCTTCTGGGGATGGTGGTTGATGTGAATGCTTTTATAATGCAGACTCCCATGGTCTTTGCTCATCCTTATGTAAGCCGTTTAATACTCATAATAATATTAGCTAATACTGTTGGCATGCTGTGGAGTTCATGCAATCTGGCATCATCCTGGGCTAGGAGAAAACAAACTTTAGGTGAGGAGCTATTGAAAGATGCCCTGAGGCATCCAGTTCCTGGGTGGCAAGGTGCATGGAAGGATTTGGGCAGGTTCCTAGGGCGGTTATCACCTCCCGTTGCCTGGGACTTTACACCTGAGCAGGTGATCAACCCTGACAAACTGACCCATCAACTGATAGAAGGGTGCCTTGCCCACCCCACTGAGCACCAGCAGCTCCTTGCCCTGTACTGGGGCCTGGCCTGTGCCTACCGAGCCACTGTTCAGTACTCTCAGAAGACTGTAGTTGAGGCAGGAACACAAACTGCATTTGAGGACACTACGGCTGAGTCAGGGACTCAAACCACAGCAGCTACCGTAACTGCCCCAGAAGTGAAAGCAAAAAAATGGACAAGGCAAGTTACACACCCTTACCGTCGATTAGTAAGGGAGGAAGAAGAAGAGGAAGAAGAAGAAGGGGAAGCAACAGTAGGAAAGGAGGGGTTAGATCAAGAGGCAGGTCCTTCAACAAAGAAATCAAAAGGAGTGAGGCAAATCAAACAGGAAACCGAAGTTACTCGATCCCTGACCTCATCAGAACTCCGAGACTTGCGAAAAGATTACAGCCGGCAGCCCGGTGAGCCGATCTCTGCCTGGCTGCTTCGGTGCTGGGATAATGGGGCTGGCAGACAGCACTTAGAAGGTCATGAAGCCCAACAGCTGGGACCCCTTGCTAAAGATCGGGAAATTGAAAGAGGAATTGGAAAAGAAGGAGCAATTTGCAGCCTCTGGAGACGGCTCCTCTCGAGCGTGAGGGGAAGATACCCATTTAAGGAAGATCTTGTGAATTCCCCAGGGAAGTGGACCACTGCAGATGAAGGTATCCAGTACTTGAGAGAATTAGCAGTGCTGGAAATTGTCTATAGTGATCTAAAAAGTGACAAGGCCCTTGAAGATCCAGAGGATGCCCCTTGCACAACGGCCATGTGGAGGAAGGTGGTTCAAAGTGCCCCTGCATCATATTCCAGCAGCTTGGTATCACTGTACCACCCACAAATGGATACACCAACTGTGGAGATGGCGTCCTCCTGGCTCCGAAATGTAGAAGAAACTCTGGGCACATCCTCATCCCTACAAGCCAGCAGCCCAGCTTTTAGGGGCAGCCCAAGAGATCGGTCCTCTCCTTCCCCGGTCAGAGGGAAGGGCAGTCCTAAGCGCAGGCCCCGTGGTGAGCTCTGGTTCTTTCTGCGTGACCAGGGGGAGGACATGAGGAAGTGGGTAGGTGAACCCACCTTTAAGCTGGAAGCCCGTGTCCGTGAACTGAGAGGCAAGAAAGCTGTTAAAGGGTCACCCAAGAAGCCTGCCAGTGCAGTTGCCACAGAGAGACAAGAAGGCAATCAGCGATTTCCCAGACATAAAAGAACTAGAATCACTTCCTTTCACCCTGATGAGGGGACTTCTGATCTGGCATCACTAAGGTCAGATAGTGAATACTCTGACCAGGAACAGGAATAGAGGGTCCCTGCCTCCAGCCAGGAGGAGGAAAGGGATGACCAGGCATACTGGACTGTGTGGGTTCGATGGCCTGGCACATCAGATCCACAGTAGTGTAAAGCTTTAGTAGATACCAGTGCACATTGTATATTGATGCCATCAATGCGCTGGAGTGCAGAATCCATCTGGATCTTTGGAGTGACAGGGGAATGCCAGGAGTTTTCTGTGTTAGAGGCCAAGGTGAACAGGTTGGTAGTGGGAAAAGCACCCCCGTGACTGGCTCAGAGGCCCCTTGTATCCTTGGCATTGACTAGATACTTCAAGGATCCAAAAGGGAATTGGTGGGCTTTTAGTTCAGCTACAGTGAATACAGAGAAGATCAAACAATTATCCACCCTGCTTGGTCTCTCAGAAGATCCCTTTATTGTAGGATTGCTGCAGGTTGAATGAAGACCAGTAAGTTGCTGCCAGGACTGTGCACCAGCAGCAGTATCTCACAACCAAGACTCCGTAACCTCCATCTGTGAATCCTCCATCCATTTGTCCTTGGAGATCCAAGGAATCATCAGCAGGACCTGCTCACCCTTTAACAGCCCCACATGGCCAGTGTGAAGGTCTGATGGGGAATGGAGGCTGCGAGTGGACTATCGGGGCCTGCATGAAGTCACACCACCTGTGGGTGCTGCTGTATCAGACATGTTGGAAATTCAGTGTGAGCTGGAGTCAAAGGCAGCCAAGTGGGGGCACACAGGTTATACACGAATGTGAAACATGCTGCAATCAAGTGAGCCACACAAGTGGAGTCTCCTTGGAAGAGAGGGCTGGGGTTCCAGTATAGTGAGGCCTGGCAAACTGGCTGCATTGGGCCATTTCCATGAACATGCCAAGGCAAGAGTTACATCCTCACCATGGCAGAGGCAACAGCTGGCTGGCTGGAAACATCCCCTGTAAACCATTGCCACTGCTTGGGAGGCCTTGAGATCCCAGGCCTTGAGGGACAGATTTTGTGGCAACTTGGTACTACAGAGAGAATTGAATCAGACAATGGGGCTCCCTTTAAAAATAACCTCAAAACTCTTGGGCAAAGAAACACAGCATTGAGTGCATATATCACACCCCTCATTATCCACAGGCCTCTGGGAAGATTGAAAGCTGTAACAGACTGCTGAAAACTATGTAAAGAGTGTCAGGTAATGGAGCATGGAAGCACTGGGATGCAAATTTAGCAGAGGCTACTTGGCTGGTCAACACTAGGGGATCTGGTAACTGCCCTGGTCCTGCCCAAAATAAACCCCTACACACTGTGGGAGGAGATAAGGTCTCTGCACACATAGGGAAGTGGGAAAGCCAGTGTGGATTTCTCCTCCCATGGGAAAAGGCAAGCCCATTCGTGGGACTGTCTTTGCCCAAGGACCTGGGTGTACTTGGTGGGTGATGAAGAAGGATGGGGAGCCCCAGTGTGTACCTCAAGGAGATTTAACCTTGGGGGAAAAATAATCTGTGATGTAAGTTGTATGTTGCAGGAAGTAGCAGAAATGACATGAACTGATGAAGAATGAATTTTGCAAGGAGCAAGGAGAATGCAACGACAACCTGAGCCAGGCCGGTGTCAGTGCCCAACAATCCAGTGTGATACTTTGCCTGTCCTGACCACTCATCCTGATGAAGGGAGCCCAAGTCATGGATCTGGAGGGATGGAGGAAGCCCGTTAAATGGGGAAATAATAGCTATCTTTGAAAGGACAGGGGATAGTGGTTATTGAAAATGTATGTATGGCATAGAGATGGTTTAAGGATTTAGTTTAAATTGTAGGTGTGGGCAAGAAGGTATTCCAGTAATGACAAATAAATACAATGGAACACTTGAAAGATATATAAATTATGTGGGATCTGAGTATGACACAAATGGTATGGAATAAGGGGTGGGCAGTGAATGGAGTAAGGGACCTGGCTGAGATGGAGTTCATTTTCCCTTGGCAGCTCTCACAGTGCTGTGCTTTGCAGTGGGAGCTGGAAAGGTGTCCATACCCCACCAGTGCTTTGGCTACTGTTGAGCAGACCTGTCCCTCTGCCCTTGCCCCCATCAAGGGGCTGGGAGTGGGCAAGATCCTGGGAGGGGACACAACCAGGCCAGCTGACCCAAATTGGCCAAAGGGATATTCCATACCGTGTGAGGTCAGCTCAGATATAAAAGCTAAGGGAGGGAGGAGGAACAGGGAGGCATTTGTTCCTGTACAATGTTTGCCTTCTGGAGCAACCACTACGTGTGCTGAAGCCCTGCTTCCCGGGAAGTGCCTGAGCATCGCTTACTGATGGGAAGTAGAGATTGACTTTTTCCCTTTGCTTATGCCTGTGTCAACTTCTGCTTGTCTTTTTTATGCTTTAGTAAACTGCCTTGTCTCAGCCTATGAGTTGTTTTCCATCTTATTCTCTCTGTGTTCTGCTGGGAAGGGGGGCAATAGAGCAGCTCAGTGGGCACCTGGTGCCTGGCCAGGGTCAACCCACGCTGCATCAGGGAACCTGGAGTCAGCCTGGCATCCCCAGTGAGCATCTGCTCTGCCAAGGAAATACCATGGGGAACAAGGATTTGTGCACATTGGGATGTGTCAGAGAAAGAGACTCCATTTGAGGTAAAAAGTAAGTCCATTTTATACCACAGAGACATAACCAGGCATAGGACAGCAGCACTTGGAGCTACCGAGAGGTGCTGCTGACTTCTATTTTCATCTGGCACAGTCAATAAATGATGGTGTAAATGGAACAGAGCACAAGCTTGTATTGATTCTGGAAACCACATGGACCTGTTAGTACAGGGTTAAACAATCTGCCTTGATTGCCTATAGGGTAATGGTTGTGTTGAAAGCTAAATGTCAGAATTTGAGATGGGAATGCCTAAGAAGCAAGATGTGCTGTGGTGCAAGTGTCTGTCCTCTGTGGTGGTAATCTCTTAGTGTCACAAAACCAGAACCATCCAGGGGTTAAAAAGTTGGCCACCAGCTTCACCCAGAGTCATTGTCATGTTTGCAGAATAAATTAGAAAAACATGGATTAGAAAAAAAATTCAATTTTTTTATAATCGGCCCAAAAGAGGTTATGATCTCTACAGCTGATTGTGTTTCTTGGGTCATATATGTCCCAATTATCATTAGTAAGCCAACTCTGTAGACAGCAGCATGAATTAAGACCGGTGAGATTACAGTATCTTTGACAATTCATGTTATTAACATTCCATGTTAGATGCCAGAGTCCACTAAAACCTCGTTTGTTTGTAATTGCTGATTCATTATTTCAGGTCCATGAGTTTTCCAGAATCAATACAAGCTTGTGCTCTGTCCCCTTTACACCAAAACCATGCTTGGGTGTGATTGTAACACAAAGTGTAATTACAGTTGCTTGTCTTCCTCACCCAAATTGAATCTGTATCCTGGGGCATCACAATGCACCACGGGGCCTCAACATATGAATGTGCTTTAAAGGTTGCTGTTGATAATTTGGTGCATCGAGGAGTAAGTATGCCAGATTAGGTTGACTCCAAAATGCTTCAGGGGCAGGTTCTGCTGAGCCTCAAAATTTGGCATCTAATGATCAAGGGTGGTGCAAGCAATGCCAACAATCCAATTTGTTGCCTGCGTGAGAAATTATATTCATAAATTGAACAATGTGATCACTATTCCATCCTTGAATTAAGGAACAAGCAATAACGTAATGGCAAGATATGGTGTGCATAATGTAACAGTTATAAA
The DNA here is from genome assembly GCA_013401035.1 of Horornis vulcanius. Lineage (NCBI taxonomy): Eukaryota > Metazoa > Chordata > Aves > Passeriformes > Scotocercidae > Horornis > Horornis vulcanius. Next base: position 12,126 of record VZUA01048479.1, read on the forward strand.
AAGGAAAAATGCTCATGATCTTGTTTCACTTTATGCCAACTTTTACGACATCTGGAGGACTGGAGGAAGCCCACAGGCCCTTAGAATTATATCTGTCTGTTAAAGGACAGGGGACAGTAGTTAATGAGAATGTGTAAATCTCTGTGTTGGTTATAAAGGTGGTTTAACTGTGTAGTTTGTGTTGCAAGCATGGGTAAGGAGGGATTTCAGTTATGAGAACCAAATACAATTGAATCATGTACTGTGTGAAGTGCTGGGCCTCACAGTTTAGGAAGGATGTTAAAGTCCTTGAATGCATCCAGAAGACTCCAGCTTTATCAAGTTAAGAGAAAAGGAGGCTGTGGTAAGACCTCACTGTACTCTGCAGCTTCCTGAGGAGGGGGGGTGGCTCTTTGCCTGCCTGCAGTGTGCTGGTGCCACCCCCATCATGCCTATCCCACAGTCTTTCCCCATATCTCCTCTAGCCAGCCTCTGGATACCATATTTTGCAGGAATTTTAACTTCCCTGCTGCTGTTGCTGGCACAACCATCATGTCCCTGGGTGTTGTCTCTGTCCCTCAAGGACATCCTGAGCAGTCAGCCTCATTGTCCAGCCAGAGAATCCATCAAGAGTACCAGAAAGAGAGAGGGAGGGAGACAGCCCCACAGTCCTGGCATTTTTCTAGCAACATTTATTATCAAAGATAACAGGGAGAAGGTTTTCGCTCTGGCCTCTGCATCAGTGTTTACAAGAAATATTCTTCCTGTCAGGAATATCTGTCCAGCCTCAGCCTGATGAAGGATCACTGTTCCAGCCCACAGCAGGTGCCACCTATCCCAACCAGTCCTCAGGAGGCTTTTTGCTGTCCTGGATGGACAACTGCCTTAGCTGCTCAGCATGAAATATTCTAGAAGTCATTCTGGGTGGCAGGGGGGAGCCTTCCTCTCCAGCAGGAGCCAGGAGGGGCACGGGGAAGTTTTAATGCCGGGGTACAAGGAGACTGCACTATCCAGACAAAGCTTGGGCAAGAAAGAGGGGAGGAAGACTCGCTGCCAGAATCAAAGCCTGCTCCTCATTTTCCATTTTCACTGTGTGTCTTTTCAGTGATCCCGCTCTGAGACCAGGCACGTCAGCTTTTGCTGTAGCTGCCATACATCCAGATGTCTGAGGGTAGTTTTTAACTAATTGGTTTGCAACAAAGACATGGGATTCAAAGGCAACTGCTCACACTTGTGCATCCTTAGCTTGCTGCAAAGCTTCCAGTTCCTGCCTAGTAGTGCTAAACAAAGCACCTACAGCTGGCACCTCTGAGAAGCCTGATGAAGGCCCCTTGCTATTGAAAATGCTTTGCATTTGAGTGTCCTTTCAGCTCTGAAACTCAGTTTGCAGCCCTTCCAAATTTAACCAATTCTTAAGCATCTTATCCCAGTCCCACAGAGGGGTTTTCCACAAGCACCTTGCCATCTTCACTGCTCTTCTACTGCCTTCTCCCAAGCATCCATGACCAGTTTATCACAGATCCACACTTCTGACACCAATTATTGCCACAACTCAGAAGGATTACTTGGCTTGTGAGTATGCAAAGACCACAACTGTCTGTAGTATGTCTGACTCTGTCATGCACAAAGACACAGAGGATTTATTACCTCTTTTCTCTTACTCATTACAGTAAACTGTAACAGTAAACTATTATCAAGGCAAGTATAGTAACAGCTGGATAACAAGGATATCTACTCTACAGGTTACTACAAATTACTACCAGAAAGCGAACAGGGATTTCCACACCATCTGCAATCCACACCAGCATCAAGTCTGTATTTCAGTATCAGCAGCCTATGACACACCACCACCTTATGCACAGTTACAGCCTTGCTCAGGGTTCCCCCTGTCCTTTGTCCTGGCCAGCCTCCACCTACAACCCTGCACTTTCACAGCTGGACTGTGGCTCACATCAGCTTGTGAGAAAATGCTCAGAGGGACACATGGGTCATGTAGAAACAGAGAACCGAGCCTGAGGACAAAGCCAAGCTAGACACACAGGCAGGGTCACCTCTCCCAGCGTGAAAATGTCTGCCAAAGGAGTTGGAAGAAAACCTGAAGCTGGAGCAGGCACCAGGCTGTTTTAATTTTCTGCAGCATTCAAAGCTGTACTTGTCACTGTGGTACAGACTGACCAAGATCCATCGGCATGATTACAAACAAAAAACAAACAAACCATCCAGCATGTCTAGCCCATAGCCCAATCACAAGCCTTCCAAAACAGACTATTCCCTGAGACAGTGACCTCCAAAAGTCAGATCTGAAAACAAACTTCCTCTGGGTGTTTCACATTCCTTTGGTGCTATTCTCTAAATGCAATGTTTGTGTCTCTTACTAAAAAAATCCACAGCAACAGGCTTTCCACATAAACTTAAAGGGAAGTGATTCAGTTATTTTTCTGGGATTAAGTTTCAAATAAATTTTCATAGACTAGGCTATGGAAACTATAATATGATCTGTCAGTTAACTAGTAATAAAGCAATGTTGATACTGTGGCATACAAATAATACTTTTAAGGATGATGCTGGTTTAACTTGGCTGGTTTTAATTCAGCACTGGGTTTATCAAGATTTTTCAAAATTTTTAAGTCTGAGTAAAGCACCGTACTTATGCAGTTATACTGATTTAAGTGCCCTGGCTGGGTTCTCTTGACACAGCACTCTTGGGTTCTCTAGACACTGATACCCACAACCTCTGAGACACAGAGTGGACTTTAAACACAAATATCAACAGCTACGTAACAATTCCTTAGTGGTTCCAGCTCGTGCTGGTCTCACGCAGTTCTCAGGAATTGCTGCTCAGAAATAACAGCAAGTCACGCAGCTTTCTGCTGCAAGCACTGGCAACACTTGGTCACAGTCTTATTTCACTATGAAAAGAGTGATTTCCTTTCATTCTGTTATAAACCATACTCTAGAGTGGGCAAAGGATCACAATTTCATAAAAATGCCTACTTGCCAGTTAACATTAAACTGAGAAGTTTAAATACGGCCTTATGCCTCTACCACAATCTCAATCAGACCACAGAATGAACTGCAAGAGTTTCAGATTCATATATTATGATGCAAATGAGTTTTGTAAATTGTGACCTAGTTCCCATGTTAGGAACAGTTGGGACCAACAGCAGGGACTGTGCAATGAATGCGAGCAGCAGGGGCAAGCAAGGAAATTAACATTTGTTCTTAATTTGAAATGGATTTTTAATCACTTTCAGGTGCCTCAAAGGAAGTGCACACACTTGTTTACTATAATCATTCTGACAGAAGAATGCATATAGGAGGTAACACGTTTTTGTTTTACTAATTGAAATGTTTGCAGCATTGGTGTCACACGAAGTGCCAGAACACAGCTCTTTCTGGAGGGCACAAAGAAGGACTGTGAAATGAAGTTTCCCAATTGATCCGTTCCTCAGAATTTGCTTTGTAAAGAAAGTGAGTTGCACG
>VZUA01048479.1:15931-38630 GCA_013401035.1 Horornis vulcanius
TACAGTTTTGAATGTTCGAATGACATTTAAATTTTTTAAATACATCCAACAGTGAGGGTGTAACTTGTTAAAAACCAGACAGATTTTCATTCTGAGGATTATCTAGAGTTGGAAATTACTGGAAGCCGTAAAAACGTCAGAGCGTCAACGCTCCCCAAAAATAGAGCCTCAGCTCCCTCTGGTGGAAAATCTTGGTCATTTTCTGCAAAAAAAATTACGTGAGGAAGTCTCGTCTCTGCTACAGGCCTCAAGGCCGTGAGATACCGAGAGATAGTAAACAAATCCTCTGCTCACTTTGAAGGACTGGAGCTTCTTAGAAGTTGATGTGAAATATCCCATCTCACTGACTGTTGCAGGGTGTCTGAACACAATACCTCACAATCAACAAGTTCCATCTTCCATAGGGTGGAATTCTCCAGGTGGGAATTATGATACATAATCCTACTGACGCAATTGGTAGCCCCAGGGAAAATTACACACACAACGCTCTAACATTCTCTCCACAACATCTTAAGCCCCACAAGCAGCTGAGTCATGAAACAGAGCACTACATCTCTAAAGCATGAGGCATAAAGCAAAGCCCTCAGATTACAGCCTGTGTCCCTTGGTCTTAGACATCCTGCATAAATTAAACCCATCAAAAAAAGCCCCCTCCAATCTCCTGTTATCAAAGATCTGGTGAAGAGCGCAGCACTAATGGCAAAAACTTCAATAAATACAGCTGTTCCTAGTCTACAGGCAAGTGTATTAGCAAAAGGACCCAGCTTTTGGTGTGCTCTGGAACAGCAACAGTCCAGAATGCCATCACCACTGGTTTTTAACTTCTTGATCAATAAAATTTTCACTGCCATTTGCACCACATAACAGTTCACATTCATGTACAGTGAAAAGTAAAACCTGCAAGTATTCCAGCTATTGTCACAAAAAGTCTAATAAAGTATATTTTTATTTCGTATCAGAGGAATCAACAGCTCCACTATAATTAAGAACACAACAATTAACTGCTCTGACAAATTCTGCAAATAGAAGCATGGCCAACTCCTGCAGTCACAGACACACCAGAACATTTCATTCTACTTCTACCACAGAACGAAGACATATAGAGACAGTGAAAAGGAAAAATGGTACTAAAAAAGTATTTTTTCAACACTATATCTTTTAATTTCACAGTGTGGCATTAAAACCTGCACTTGCTCCTCAGAAACAGGCAAGCTGAATAAACCTGTGAAGGTGGGGCAGCTCATCAAGTGTACAGGTGAAGTTTATTAAGAACACAACAAAATACCCTTTCCACAGCCAGAAAAAAATTGATAGTGGGGAAAAGAAATAAAGGCAACAAGAGCCAACATAATACCCTTGGAGTGTTTTGTGCAATGTTTGTCAAACAAGAAAGCCTACTAAGGCTCAAAAACGGGCATGAAGTTCTGGGTTCTTACATTCAAATATCAAAAAAATAAAAATGGCAAGTACAATTTGACCTCTGTGTGTACAATTAAAATAACTTTGTAATAGATTTTTCTCCAAAAGGGCAGTATTCTCTGGGTTGAAGTGTCCATGTATTTAACTGGACCCCTCATGAGGGCTGCAGCTCAGGTTGCAACTCCACTGGCTAGGACAGAGTCTGGTTTTCATTCTCCTGCAGGAACACCAAGCCTGCTCATGTAGCTCTCCCACGCTGCCTTCCTGTACTTCTCTGCTTCCTGGAGACGGTCTGAAGCTGCCAGGATGCCACGTCCCACAATAATGATGTCTGAGCCTTTTTCACCAATAACCTCCTTGGGGCTCAGGTATTTCTGTCCAAGGTTATCACCTGAAATACAGACATCACTTTTTTTTGTTTGTACAAAACTGTATGTAGTAAAATCCTTCAGAGAGGTGATGGAATACAAAACAGGTCCCCTGTCCCAGCTCCTGTCCTAACAATCCACAAATGTAACTAGAAATTGCATTGGCAACCAAAAAACACAGATCAGATTTGACAGCCAGCACCCTCCTTTTTCATGGTTTACCAATCACTGTAGATGGAACAGTTACTCAAAGAAGCATCAATCAGGATTATTAAAATAAGCCTCAGCCTTCTTAGAACAGGAAAAAAACCCAAACATTAATGCAAAAGCTTGTGATTTCAATTTAGATCTCATATGAATTAAGCATTGCAGAGAAACATATCTCCCCTATCTGCTTCAGTGATAACTCTTCAGTCAGCACATGACTTTCAACTCATTGATACTTTATCTATATCAATACCAAGTGTTTCAGCTGGACTTCTCTATTTGTTGTAGGTTTTTTTACTCCTACTGAATAGTTTTACATCTAATCTAACACCTATCTAAAGGCATATTGCATGTTTTCAGGAATGTGCTTTATGGTATGCACAGATCTCAAAACAAGAAAAAAGGTTGCATAGTCCCTGCTCACTGCCTTCCAGAGCTCCCAAGAAAAGGATCAACGTATCCAAAATATGGAAGACAGCCCTTAGTGGCAAACAGACTCCTCCCACCTGAGAATCAGCATCCAAACCCTCTTCAGAAGTCACTTTTGCACTGAAGACTAGATCATTTCCATCCTTAAACAGATTAAAAATATTTTAGAAAAAGTTACCTCCAGCTTGCAGTTGCACTCCGGGAGTTAAGTGTAGAAATTCTGGTTTATTACTAACTCTAGATCCACATATGAATCCAAAAACAAAATCTGAGTTGTCTTCAGCCATCTGTACCTGAAAAAGATCAGTGAACAATTACAAATTATATACTTAAAACTCAGCTGGCCTAGCAATCTGTCTCTCATCCACCCCCTGATGCTTTAAGCTGTGAGGGGTATGAAACACCTCTTTCTTTCCCAATGTGAAGTCACTCTTTCCCTCTGGGAGGAGAGCAAGTATTATGTTTCTTTCTATTTTATAAANCTTATAGCAAACTTGGCATGTGTACTAGAATTCCAAGTGAGAACTCTGACCACCTCACATCACTGGCCTACAGCTGCAACCTTTAAACACCACAGAGTCATACTCCCAAGTCTCCACAGAAAAAACAAACATCAGTAATAGAGCTGGGGGGACTTTTGGAAGTGCAAGTATTAGAAACACACAAAACCTCCCTGTTGCACTTTACAAGCTTTTAACCTGAGACAAGACTGCCCACTTACTGCAGCTTTTGTGTATTCACCCGTTGCAAGGGACCCTTGGGAGCTCATCTCTGCAACCAGGAGACAGCCACGCTGGAGAGGAAGACCTGCTTCCTTCAGGCCCTTCACAACTCCAGCGCCTGGAACCACGTGGGCATTGATGATGTCTGCCCAGGACGCGATTCTGAACACGCCACCTGGAACAGGGGCAGGAAGACACAGCCAAGGAGTCATCAGGAATGTGTTAAACAGGAGGCACAAGTTAGACAAGAACAGCTGCACTGTTAATCACGCACATATTTAAATGACATTTTTACTGCTGAAGCTTGACAGTTACAAGTTCAGTCTCATCAGACAGTTCTGACAGCTGCCTAACCACAAAGCATAATCTCTCAGTTTACTCTTCACAAACACTTGTTAGTGTCTCACCTTTAATATTTACTGAGACATTTATGGTAGCCCATAAATCCACTGTCACAGGTGCTATCTTCCCAGATAGCACGCAGATCATATGGGACACAAGGATCAGGAAAAGGGAACAGCAGTTCTACAGTGCAGATGGGAGTACCAAAGGAAAGCCATGCTGGGCACACAAGCAGTACAGTAACAGCAGGCAGCAGTTTCTCATGGCACACAACTCAGAGGTACTTACTCAGCACAACCATAGATTCATAAAAAGATTTAGGCTGGAAGGGAGGTCATGCCCTCTCAGCAGGGTTAACTTCAATGCTAGGTCAGATTGCTCAGGGTCTTATTCCCTTGAGTATTTCCCAAGGCCGGAGATTCCACGCTCTCTCTCCTGGCAACCTGTGCCAGTACTGCAGTTACACACACCAGAGGCAAGTTTTAGTAAATCCAGGTTGATGATAATCACCTTCATACTGATGTTTCACTGTGTTTCCAATATCTGCAAATTTCCTGTCTTCAAAAATCAAGAATTCATGTTGATCTGCGAGCCTTCTCAACTCCTTTACTACCTCTTGGGTGAAATCATTCAAGATGTCTATATGAGTCTTCAGGATACAGATGCTGGGGCCCAGGGTGGCAGCTAGCTGCAGCAGCTCCTTGGGGCTGGTGACATCAGCAGAAAGGCACAAGTTTGTTTGCTTCTTTTCCATGAGCATGAGAAGCCTGGCTGCAATAGGATGCACCCCTGGCAGCTGGGCACGAGTGCTGAAGCTCAGCTCCTTGCAGGGTCTCTTGACAGGAGCAGCACCATTCTGAGCCACTGCCTCAAACACATTTCCCTCAATGAATTTCTTCACCTTTTCAACCATCTCAGCAGCCACTTCTCCCTGCTGCTGGAGAATCTCCAGCACCCCAGACAAGGTGCACACAGAGTGCAGGCGAATTCCATGTTCCTCTAGCCTGGCCTTCCCACCCTGCTCCCTGTCCAACAGCACTATGGCATCTGTGACTTTTAATCCTTCTTTCTGAAGAGCTTCTGCAGTTTCCAGTACACTGGATCCACTTGTTACCACGTCCTCAATGATCAGGCACGTCTCTCCTGGATTAATGGTGCCTTCTACCATCCGCTTAGTACCTGAAAAATAAAAAGCAAACATTCCACCAAATTAGGAAAGGTTGGACAACCCAAAAAAACCCCTTTGAAGTATCAGAATTTTGTTAGATAATACCACTTATCACAGTTTTCACCACAGCTCACTCACTGACCTGTAATTCAGTTCATAAAGACTGTTACTTCTCCAAGCTAATAAAATACTACTTTATGTTTCCAGAAGTCATATTCCATAAAAAATCTGACACATTGTTAACAGCACAAATTCAAATGTTTGAATAAGATTTGGAAGTTTAGTATTGTCATGACTTGAAAGCTCAGACTTACAAAATTATTCTCTCATTATTTAAAACACCTCTAAGACAGCCAAGTTACTGCACTCTTCAGCATGTCTCCTTTTCCACAGGCAGCTCTGTGTGCTTAATATGCCTGTTAGAACAATTAGAAGGAGTAAAGCCTCAAGAGCCTTTGTCCTAACTTACAGTAAGCACACATCCATGAAAGGCCTCCTGGGGGGCAACGACAAAGGAAGCCTGGCTTTCCCAGGAGCAGTTAATCGCTGTCACAACTGGCTTGTGCTTCACAAGAAGGAACAGCCAATGTTTCCCTGCCTGGCCCACTGTCTGACACAGGAGTAGCATTTAGTTTTGACAAGTGTACCTTCTAATTGCACACTGCTGGAAGAGGGTGTGTAGAAATCCAGTTATGTGGCAGGTTAATGCTTCAGTCTGCTCTCCCTCTTCCTTTATCACAATCAAATAAATGGTTCATTGAGTGGAAAAGGGACTGTTGCTCACCTGCTTCACTGATTACAGGACCATAGGATAATGTAAGGAAAACGGGTTTAAGAGGTAAATGAAGGAGAGACTAGAAAGGATCCTTTTGGTGTCAATACACAAAAAGATCTGTTTGAGAGCAAAATGTGGCTCTGGTCTCAGCATGCTGGAGAATCTGAGTTATAAATCCTTGTTTCTGGATAAGGCCACTAACCCAGAACCACAGCAAGGGTACCAAGGGAAAAAAAATACATTGATAAAGTAAAGAAACAAACTCTCACAAACAAAACCAAAGAAACAGAGAACACCCTTCAAGAGTCTCCGAATCTCCTACAGCAGGAATAAAGCTGTAGCCTAAACAGCAATTGGCTGGGAGAGGCTGATCAGACTGGGATGCTGTGGGAGGTCTGCTTTAGGGGGGAAAGGACCTGCTTCTTAAATTGCAATGGCAATCTTAAACTAGAACGGAGATGCTGTGCCTTACAAAAGAACCACAAATTATATAAAGTCACTTCCCAAAGAAGAGAACTTGCAAACTCTTGATTCGAAGGCTTTACCGTAGTCTTTTCCTTCCTTCCTCCGTATAAGCATCGGAACCTCATGTTCCGAGCAGATGATGGTGGCCAGCGGCAGCGCCGTGTACGGAACGCCGCATACACAGTCGTACTCCAGACCCGCATCTTGAGCTACTTGGAAAAGAAGTCCTGCGACCTGGAAAGGAAAACCAAACGCTTTTTATGAGCCAGGCTGGCGCGAACGTGACTAAATCAATGAAAACCTCTCTTCCTGACACGACTCGAGAGCCGAGCCTGCGGGGAGCCGGCCCTGGAGCGCCCCGGCAGCGCTGCCACCGCGATCCCCTGAGCCGTGAGGGCCCCGCCACCCCGCGCGGGGCACGGACACGTGTGGGGCCCGGCCCAGGGCTCCCCGGCCCGCACCTGCCGCAGGAGGCGCGGGTGGGACACGAGGCCGCGCAGGTCGATGTACACGGGGGAGGAGCGGCCGCTCTTCAGCACGAAGTGCCCGAAGCGCAGCGCGCCCGCCCCGCTCAGCGCCGCCGCCACGGCCCCCGCAGGCCCCGCCGCCATGGCCGAGCCCGGCGCACGGAGATGATGCAGAGCGGGAGGGGCGCGGGGCGGGGACACCGTGTGGCACTCGGGGAATGGATGTGGCCCGGCCCGAGTCCCCTCCCTGCCGTGAGAAGCCCGGCCGCGCCGTCCCCGGGGTCCGTGTGCCCCGTCCTGCAACCCCTCCCGCGGCGCAGCCCCCTGCGCCATCCCTGCCCCTTCCCCCTCCACGGTTCCCAGTTCTCTCGTCACCCCATTCCCCCGGGAAGCAGAAGCCCCCGGTGCAGAGGGGTTGATGTGACCCCAGGGTTTTCGCCGTGTCGGCTCCCCGGGTGATTCCCAAGAGGCCGCTCGGTGGACGCAGCCAGGGTGACAATCCCGCGGGCTGGTTCCCTGAGAGATCCCTCCGGAAAACGAGCTGAATAATGCCCTCAGGCAGCCCCGAGCCTCCGAGGCCGCACTCAGAAAAATGCCACACCTGTGAAATAAGACTGACACGGTCTTCTCTGAATAATTTTATTTAATCAAAAAAGCCCAGAAACGGAGTCTTTAGTATACTCTATTTATGGGAATGCGAGGACAGGAGATGTACAGGTCGAAGCTACATCTGTATATGATCATATATACTGCAGTATAGTAACAACAACATGGGACAGCAAGTAGTCACCTCACAACAGTACACATGAGTGATTAGACTTACAAAGGAAATATTTACAAACCTGCCTTTACAAACCAACATTGTGTGTATACAAAATGAAATCCGCAATAAAACTGAAGATACATTTAAGGCAGACCAGCAATACACTGAAATAATTAAGGCTGTGGAATTACTTTGCACCTTGAAAATGCTGAGCTGTTAGCAATACTGTTTCTTTTTTCCCTCCTTCAGTGGATTGTTGCTAGGATTGAAAAGCATCAACACGTTCCAACTGTTTGCTCTTATCTCAGTGAATAAGTCTGAGATTGATTTTTTTTTCCACTTGCTATTGCATTTGCTTTCCAAAAGTTATCAGCAAATTGGCCTCAGTGGCAGAGCAGTGTTGAACGGTTCGGTAGAAAGAGAAGTAAAAGCACCAGCATCAGAAGTTGGACATGAAGGTGAAATATGGCTTGAGTAGAGAAGATGTTGGTTTTTCACTAGCTCCGTAATAAAGACTACAGTTACAGCAAACATTCAGCATCCTGACGCTATGGAAACACTCAGCACTATACAGATCCCAGAACGAGAGTACATCACTTGATGGCAGTGTGCAGTCAGCTTAGTAAAATGGGATTTGATTTTGTTTCCTTGGGAAAGCACCATTTTCTGATGGGACATGAGTGAATGAGCTTGAAAAGATACCCAAGCCCTGTGTTAGAGGAGAATCCACCTCTGCTGTGAAAAGAACAAGAACAAAAAAAGGTGTTGAGCCCCTGTGCATGTAAATTTTCTGTTAAACCTCTATGTGCACAGAGAAGCCTTTTACATCTGTCTCTGAAGTTTGTATTATCCTAAGTTACTTGACACAGTCCCCTCATTGCAAGGGCATTAAAATAGGGTTATATATAATCAGGTTACTGCATTCAGCCTGTATGCACAGTATTTGTAGCAAAGGCCTAATAGCATTGTCAGATATGCTAATAAACTCCACTGAAGCCACACCCTTGGGGGTCAGTTGAGGGCACAGACTTGGTCTCAGCATTAACTTAGAAGTAAAAAGATAGATGTTACTGAAAAACCCAATCCCAGTCTTTTGAAAAGAAAGGTCAGTAAGACTAAATGAAACTTGTTGGTATCACTGAGAAGAGAGAGATATTTTATAAATTTTAAAGCCTGGATTGCTTCAAGGTACTCGAGTCTACAACCCTGGACTGGCTGTGTGTGACCCCTGTAGTACCATGCACAGGGGGATCGGCATCTTGGGGGAGGTGGGGCCAGCCTCAGGGCAGCAAATGGCCCCAACACCTGATGGAGGCTGGCAGTTCACACTGGCTAGCAGAATTCCTGCCCTGGCCTGGCTGCTCCAAGGGGAACAGAGAGAGAGGTGAGTTAATTTCTCATTGGACATTCATTAAATGAAGCCATCTTAAATAAGGAGTCCCGCCATGTGTCCTCTGGATTCTGTGTCACCAGCACCTTTGCTGCTGCCCTCCTGTCACCCAGAACCTGTGACACTGTGAGCCACACTTTGCTGCCAGAGCAGGGTAAGAGCACTGTGGAGATGTCTGGGGGAGGTGGCTGTGTGCACAGTGCCACTCCACACAGAGCTTGTGGTGCACTGTTGTCACTGTTCCTGTTGGTCATCCTGGATGGCTGGAAGCTGCTGGGGAAGCTGAAGGGTGCAGCTACCAGCACACCTTCAAGTCATTTTGGGAACACCCTGAGTGCTACAGAGCTGCAGGTAGAAATCTTCCCCTTGGAGTCAGACATTCTCCAAGGGAATACAGAGATGGAGAGCTTTGCTGAGAAGCTGTGTTTGTTACAGACAATATTTCATGCACCAAAAAATCCAGACATTGGAGAATGCTACACAGGGGGTTGGCTGTGGTACTTCTCATGGTACTTCTCACCCAGCAGGTGCACTCCAGGCCTACTTACTGAGCTTTTGTAATCTCTTTACAATGGAGTTACAGTTTTCAACAGAGTTAAAGGACCTGTTGTATCTACAGAGGCACCACAGGTTGGCTTAAAAATACTTTGAAAGAGCAAAGTCTGGCTTGGTATCATACAGCAGCATTGCAGGTCAATTTCGTATTATTCAGGCAAATTCGTATTATTCAGGCTAAAGCAAGAATGGTTGATAATCACAAATGTTACATGGTAGTTCTAACTGGTTAAAGGATTCCTGAATGGGCTGTAAGAACAATGGTGTCCAGAAAGAGGTGTTCTAACATGAATATGGAAAAAAAAAAACTACAAAAGAAAGTAACTCTAGAACATTCAACATCTTTAGAGTTCAGCGCCTCCAGCTGTCTCAACAAGGAGTCTTTTTTGAATCTGAGTACCAATACCTAATCGTATATCTTCTCTCTTTCAGCCTTTTGCATTTCTTTTCTGTTTTTTGATAGCAATGAGAGGCTTAAATATTACTTTAAACAGTCCAGCTTTTTCCCGCTGTGCATCCAAAGTGTCTGCTGTTGTAGTTTGACATATGAATGCAGGATGTAGAAAAACAAAATGCTAAATAACTCCAAATTTCATGTGATACATGAGAATTTGTTTGTATTAATGCCAAGCAGAAAGCCTGTGGCTTAAACTGTACCCATGGACCTAATAAAAGCTGTGGGTTTTACAGACCACACTTCTACAAACATTTTTTTAAGGGCAGCACAATCACCGCACAAAGTGCCAGCTTTGACAAATAGAATTACAGACAGTCCTGTAGTGAGAAAGTACCTGAGGCTGGTGGTAATTAGAGACCCCCTTGACTGCTGTCTGTATTCAGTTGCTAAGAAATTGCATACTTTGCACTGTTGCTCAGGATGAGAGTCTGGTCTTTATCTAAGAGGTGCTGCTGGATTGCTTAGAAAATCAGCTGCTGCTCTAGAGAGGAACTGAGATAGGTTCTAGATGATTCAAAAGCTTAGCCTTCTGTGAACACTTGTCTCTTTCAAACCTTTCCACACTCTCTCCCTGTATCAGATCTCTCACAGAACCACTTTTGACTCTGCTGAGGCACCTGGGCTCACCCTTCTGCCTCTGGCTTCCCGATCTCAAGGGCTGTTCTTTGTTGCACACAGTGGCAAGCACAAACTACTGACCACTCTGGTGTAGTGATAGAGCAAGCACAAAGAGAAAGGCCAGGTCTCCTCTCTGCTGTGAAAGGGAGCTTGGAGGTGAATCAAAAAGGGCTCTCAGAGCCCTGAGAATCTAACAGTACTTGCAGAGTATCTCCACCACCCACTGGCAGAGGCAGTGCTTGCTCCTGCAGGCTCACAGTGCAGTTACTCAGATGGTAAATGAGATTTGACTCTCTCCCTTACAAGAGAGTCTATATGAGCACACGTGGTCAGGTCAAGCCCTTTTCCTTAGGAAAACCTTTGGTAACAACTGCCATTTCCCACTGCAGGCACACAAATGATGCTCAGCACCGAGACAAAGTCCCCACATGCCAGGTGAAAAAAAACCTCTTTAATCGTAATCCCTCAAGGCTGTAGAGTTTTGTGGTGTGGCAGTAGGATGGGGAAGCCCCAGCTGGTTTTCCCTTCCAGTCCTATTTCTGGAAAGGAAGATTTGGCCAACCTACAAATTGCTGATTTGTCACTGCAGACTCCCTATGTTGGTTATAACTAAGGCTGGCTCCATCACCGTAACATCAATGTGATGATGTTGCAACTTGGCTTGCAAGAGAGAAATGTTTTAATTGTGAATGTCATTTTCTTTATTACAAATTAGGCTTTGGACATAAGAACATCCTCATGAATGCTTTGGTTATGAGGTGCTAATGGCGGCTGAGAGATATTTACAAGTTTGGAAATGGAACAAATGACATACTTCAAACACTGAAAACTATTTTCAAGCTGTAAGCACAAGAATGAACTCACCACTCCTACTGCACTCTGAAAGGTTTAGATGGACTTTGGGCCAAGCAATTCTGAAGCTAGAAATGGAACAGGATCCTTTATATTTATATATATTTATATCTATGATACAATATATGTATACTGAAAACCTGTGATAGAAAAAATTGTCTTCATCACCATCATCATCTAGTTTACAGATACTGCAAAAATTGGACTCTGCCTTTTCTCAATGCACAGGTTTTGCAAAAGATTTCTGTACAATGTGTATAAAATGCTTTAAAAAAACCCACCATAGTCCCATTGTGCTTAATCAGAACCAGCTGTATGCTCCAATGAATTCATTGCCTTAATCGTAGCTCCAAAAGGTGCTGCACATTGACACAGCAGAAAGCTCAAGGAGGGGCTTAATGGAGGATTTGGGTCTGAGCACTACCACGCAACACAGGTGTACCTAAGCCACACCACCATGGGAGCTGATCCAGCAGTGACTGGAGCCTGATCTGGCATGTCCTGTGCAGGCAAAGTCCCCACTGAAATCATGGCAGACCTGGGCATATGGGGCATGAGAAATCTGACTGATAACCTGGAGCAGGCTTGCAATGATTTCAGCAAAAACTGACTGGTCCAGTTCTGCAGTACGTGCTAAGGTCAGCCTGGTCTCACTTCCCCCCCACTATCCTACTCCTATTCTTTTGTACATTTTGAATTCAGTTCAGCAAGATCAAGATTTCTTATAAGGCTGCCTCACAAAGCTTAAGGCAACTGCAATTTTGGCTCTCATTCCCAGTTGGTGTTTGCTTCCTGCAGTCCTTTTTTGGCGGTGGATGTGACAATTCCACATGCCCCGAGAGAGGGAGCATGTCCCCGCTGCTGTCACCCCCTTTGCCTTGGTCCGATGGCCACGTCTGCAGTGGTTCCCACCCTGCAGCCGTGGAACGCAAACACGGAACATGGGATATGTACAGATGGATCCGCGTGCTCCCAGCGGCGCTCCCGGCACCCGGCTCAGGGCCAGCAGCGGAGGATCCCACGGATGGAGGCACTACGTGCCCGGGTTCATCCTGCTCAACAGGAAGCTCTTGACGCTGGGGACCGGGTGCACGTCGTACTGGTGCCTGCGGCGCTCGATGAAGGACGCCAAGCGGGAGGTATCCAGGGGGATCTTGGAGTAGCTGCCATTGTGCGGTTGCAGCCACGGATGCTGTAAACAAGTGGCTGCTGTCGGCCTTCTCCTGAAGTCTTCCTGGAGGATAACGTTGATGAAATCCCTGGCGGCGTGACTCACATCGGAGAAGTACTCGTGTGGGAAGCTGAAATCCACTCTGCACACGTTGATGCAAGTCTCCTCTTTGCTTTCATCGAGGAACGGAGAGACACCACTTAGCATGACGTAGGTGAGGACCCCAATGCTCCAGATATCCGTGCTCAGGGAGACAGGAAGGCCTTGGATAACTTCAGGGGCTGCGAACTCTGGGTTTCCGAGGAGGTGGTGGACATGGTAATGACCTGTGATCTGGACTGCATCTTCCAAATCGATGATCTTGACACGAGGCACTGGGATTCTTAAATCGATGAGCAGATTTTCTGGCTGTTGAAAAGATAATGATATAAACGTAACCGTAACTATATTTTTGCAAATAAAATGTGTAGGATTCATTTAAGCTTTATAGCCAATCCAAAACTCGCATTTAATCAGATGTGCAAGGGAGAGATCAGGAGAGTGATAAGGAACCAGCACAGCTGCTGTTTCCTCAAAATTCAGATCAATGCTGCAGTCACAATAACAAGATTTCTCTTTTGCACTAGGGCAACACCCTGGGATTTTGCACTTTGTCCTAAATACTTACAGTTTATTTTCCCAAACTAATCTCTAGATTAAACAGATTAAGAGCACTGACAGATTTTTAAATTTTAATAAGATTTATATATATATATATATGATCAGTTTATTTAGATCCCATTTGTTCAGATGACAGCTGGCTAAATAAGTGTGCATAATTTACTTCATGAAGTAAATGTTCAATTTTGCACCCACTACCCTGGGAGGGACTTGTGTGTCCATCACTGTTGCTGTCATTTGACATGGAGCTGCCAGTGTTCCCCTAGACACACCAGGACACAGCCATGCTTTCCAAGGTAGCATGCAATTACATTTCATCCCAACTGGTTTTCTCTCTGTTTTAGCAGCTCTCAGTATTTGAGGTCTCTCTGTGAGAGATACTGAGCATTGCCTATACACTCTGTTCTGGGGACTTAACATGGGTTATCATTCCTTCATTGGTTCTGAGATGCTTTCTGAATTTATTTCTTGCACCCTTCTAGATTTTTTTTCTCTCCCTTATCCTCATGCATATTTTACTGCTGCCTCATGGCATATATTAGATAAAAAAACAAAGTTAACTCCATGGCTGTTCCAGTCTCTCCAGTTGCTCTTCTCTTGTGCAGTTTCTATTGACAAAATCAACACATCCTTGAGCAGGATTCTGGGACAACACAATCCATGGATAGGTTTACTGTCACTGCCAGTGCATTTCCTGCTTCCCACTTAGCAACAGAAGGTGCTTTATTTAGCATCCCTCATTCGGGGAAACTGCAAATAGGTCACAGAAAATTAGCTTTCCACCTTGTTTCTGGGAAGCATCTTATGATCAAACAGAGAATTCATTGCAGTTTCTTACCTCCAAGTAGTACCTACTTTTTGACAGGTCGTATAAATAGAGCAAAAATACAAATAATTGCATAGAAAGAAACCAGGACGATTTAGCCTTTTGTGTCTAATTCTCATATAAGGTCCTGTACAAATGGAACTCTTTTGTAGGGGTAGAGGCAGCAGAAGACTGAAAATATCACTTCATCTGACATGCCTGGGGCTTGGAGATATGAGACTAGATCTCCCTGAAGCTGTATTGTCCTATAAGAAAGCTAAATTCATCCCTCATTCCCCAATTTTAATTGTCATTTAAGTCTGCAAAGTGTTACAGATTATCTGATATCCCTGGCAACCAGAAACAATGTTGCAGATCACAAAACTTGAAACAATTGATCACAACTTCAATGGCTAATTCTCGGTCATGCAAGATAACTGGGATGCTGGGGAGGACAGGAGTACAATGCCAAATCCAGGACAGTACAGTGCCTCCTGCCATGTGTGCTCACAAAAGCAGGGACGAGCTGTACTACCCTGAGTGTGACATTCAAGAATACCCCAATTTCTTCTCCACAGTGCAACTTGTCCTTTGTTCTACCTCTGAACCCTTCCCTGGGTGTATTTCCCACCTCTCAGGCTCTGCAGCACAATGTAGTGTAGTTCCTTTTCCTTTGCCCCTGCCAGCCTGGCACAAGCCAGCTCTGCTCAGGAAGGTTGGTGGCTGAGTTGGTACAGTGTGAGCCCAAACCATACTCCATAGAATTATTCATAGTTTCCCTTCAAACAGGTGCTAGTGACATCTCACTCTTGTCTCTCCAACATCCTCGTTCTCCTTCATTAAATCCAGAAAGCCCTTGGGAACAAACCAGTGAATGAAGGGAAAAGGTGCATTTCTTGTCTGAAGGCAGAGACCTGGCACTGCAGGTCAGTAACTCCTTTCTCTGATCAGCCTGTCCATTTAGTGAGCATCTCCATGGGGTACAGGCTGCACCTCCTCCCTGTCTGCACAGCTGGGAACTCTCTGTTCCAGGGCACGGAATAACAGCATCATTCTCATTTGTTCCTACCTTTATGTCCAAGTGAGCCACTCTGCAGTTGTGGAGGTACTGCAAGGCTTCCATTGTATCCCTTATATAGAAGGCCACCTTTTCCTCCATGAGTTCATCGTGGTTCATCAGATAATCTAAGAGACGGCCGTCATCCATCCTACAAACAAACCAAACCCTGTGCATGAAAC
Source organism: Horornis vulcanius (assembly GCA_013401035.1). NCBI lineage: Eukaryota > Metazoa > Chordata > Aves > Passeriformes > Scotocercidae > Horornis > Horornis vulcanius. Next base: position 30,804 of record VZUA01048479.1, read on the forward strand.
ATCACACGGCATCTCTAGGAACAGTTAATAGCTGAAAACAAAATTACAACGGGAACTTTGTGACCTAAAAAAGGGAGGAAAATAAAATGCAAGATCTGATGAGTATTTAATGATATCTCAAGATACTGCAGGCTATGGAAGTGGTAGAATGATTAATCCTCAATTGTTATCTCCAGTCCTTGACAAATTTAGCAACAGTCTTAAAGTAAACTCATTTGCTTAAGGATGGATTCAATAGACAGAAACAATCCCTTTGGAAACAGAACTTCTTAATTATTTGGATTCATCTATTTATTTATAGAGCAGGTTACATAATGCAGAAAAAAAAAATCATTGACATTTTCAGCTGGTAATATTTTCACTGGGAAAACTAACCCAATAAAAGTTTTCCACCAAGTTTATTTATCTGCACAAACAAACAATGAAATAGCTCAAATATACTTTGTTGGATATAGCATAAAAAAGCATTTTGGAGTGTGGTTTTGCTGTTTCTTCTTATAGGACAAGCATGATTGCTACACAGTTCTTTTCACCAAAAAGCATTAGAACGATGAAGGCTTCAATCTAGCTGAAACATTTTTACTCAAATGAAAAAAAAGTGGACAAAACTGCCCAAGTAGGTCTGATGCTTTTCAATGGCACAAATTACCCAAGCTTCACCCAAGTAGGAAGCAGTTTTATTTGTCCCTCTTAATCTTACTTACTGTAAAGAAAAGGCAGTGGAAACCCTGCAGAAAATGGCTATTTCATTTGACATCTCAATCAATAAAATCTTTGCCCTGCTGAACTCAGGGTGATCTTTATGCTTGGATTTAATAGGGCTGTGATTCCTACCCCGACACTTGAATCCAAGCTCTGGGTACTTACAGCTCCAAAACTAAGATGTAAGAAGTCGGAGACTCGTAGGTATCATGGATAGTGATGTATTGAGGATGCTGTAAGTGTTGTAACAAAGCTGCTTCATGTGCTGCCTGCTCTTTCTTTTTCATTTTTTTACTAATGAATTTTACAGCAACATCTTTCCGGGTGGCTTTGTGGACACATTTCTTTACTATGGAGAATCGACCCCTGAAATTGTAAAGAAAACAGAATAATGAGGTGAATAAATGAATAAATCATGCCTAGTTTTTAGTGCAATAACAGAGTGATTTTTGAAGGTTTTTTTGATTCATCACATTAATATTTCACAAGGCATCAGATTTAACAAGTTGTTCATAACCTTTTCCTACAAAGGCCCTCCATCTCTTACCCTGGGTGTAGAGATTCTTTGGGGATTTGCAAACACTGAGAGCAAACGGTGTCACTTTGCTTTGTGCAGCCATACTGATATCCTCTAACAACCTCCCCTGGGCTCAATTTGCTGCCACTTTTTACAGGTTTTATTCCTTTTATTTTAGCTGTGGGTCTCCTTTCTCCAGCTGCTTTACTAAAGAGACTAAACTTTCTCAAACAACTAAAATAAAAGCCTTGTTAAGTAATCACTGGCCTACCATTTTTTTTTCAGACGCACAGTAAGAAATTAAGAAAAAAGCTGTCAGAAAAGCATTTAGGAAACTCATACAGACCATACTACCATTCCTGAAAGTAAAACTACCCAGTAAAACCATGTGCTGAACTTGAGCTCTTAGTAATACATCCCTGTTTTCTACAGAACCAGAGGGACTCTCGCCCTTTCAGTCCCAGAATTGTCTCTGACATCTGAGCTGAAGAAATAATTGCATTAACCTGAATTATTTGTATGCTCCTTATCTGTTATCTGTGGAGAGCACCAAGGGCTGACAACATGTGCCTCTCCTATTTAGGCTCTGTTCAACTCACCCTCCAAATCAGCAAAGATAAGTCAGTCACATGCCCAAGTGTTTTAGCAAACTCAGTCTTTGAGGTTAATCTTATCCAGAACCAGTAAATTGTCATGACTTCAAAACAGGACCTCAAATAAGAGATGACAAAGATACCAGCTGCCAGAGATTTGGCTGCCTAATTGCTCACCAGTTTGCCAATCTGCAATTCTCAAATCAGAACTTATCTTGAAAAACAGAATTTAGTCAGTATCTTCATCAGTATCTGATAATGCAATGCTCTTTGAAAGGATCAGCAGTTTTCAAGCTAACTACAAAAGTAACCTAAACTCCAAGACCAAGGAAAAAGCTTCAAGCCATTGTTTGAGTGTTTTATTGCAGTGATAAGCAGGGTTAATATTACCTCCCAATCTCATGCAGCTCTGCATAGGCAAGGTCAAAGTTTTCCTTCCATGAAATAGTGGCACCATCAGCAGCAGAGTCTTTGAGAGAACAAAGAACAGTCAAGAAAATATAAAGACAGTTTGCTTTGAACTATAAACAGCATTTTTGAAAATTATGTGAGACTTTATTATTAAGACAGGAATCATTATCACTAGGAGTCCAGTTTCATACTGCTCAGGCACAGCTTCAGTGTGTTGGACCACTAAATGCCAAAGATGCCCAGAGAAAGGTATGGTTAAGGGGGACTGAAATATTTCCTTGCAATTTTGGGCTTTAAAGGGCCACAGAGATGGGGTAGAGCTGTGCTGTGTAAGCTCTTGCTCCATCCAGCACCAGCTGTCCAAGCCAGTCACAGACCTAGTTACACACCAGGGCTGCTAAAACATGGGGAAAAGTGGAATCTGCTCACAGCACTTGAGAGTGAGCTGTGCCCCAAATTCCTACAGCACTGAGTGCTTGGGAATTGCCTCCATTACAGCATTCCCATTCCAGCTACACTGCTCAAGGAGGGATATTTTGCAGGTGGAATTTCAGCCCCCAGCTGGGCTGCCCAGCAGAAGCTGCAGGTGCTGCTGGCATTGCTGGAAAGGCAGGATGGACACCAGCCAGGACACGGAGCCCGTTGGGCAGAGATAAAGACAAGAAATAGTCTTGGGATAGAAAGCAGGGACCTGCTTGGAATCTGCAACAGCCTCTGTGGCAGAGGCAGGCTCTGAGCCTGCATGGAGGTGAAGACTGAAAAATCCTTTCTGGGGCCAGGAGCTATTTCCTGTACCCCTAGCTGATCCCTGTTTTTATCAGGACCCATCAAGACTAACCATACAGAGCACAGGTGGATTCCCATGTGCAGCAGCCCCTCCCTGCAGCGCCCACTCACCGTACTCCGGGAGCCTCACGAACTCAGACGCGTCGCTGGGCAAGCTGATCCCCCAGGGATTGCTGGCACTCACTCGGAACTGGTACTGGCAGCCTGGGGACAGGTCCTCAATGACGAGGTACGTGTCCAAAGTTGAGGCTACTGACTGCTGCCAGACCTGCGAGCCTGGTGGGCAGAGGCAGAGAAGGGGAGCTGAGGGAAACACTCGCCGTGTGAGCTCAGGGCTGAGGCTCTCTGCCCAACTGAGGTAGTACCCTGGGAGGGTAGAATCTGCAGGGCTTTTTAGAGGCAATGTTACAGCAGACAGTTAAACCAGAAATGGATCACAGGAAACTATTTTGTGTTGCAGCCACCTTCCCATCTGGCTAAATGGGAAGAGAAGGAAATGCACCTCAGCTGACTGATAATGACAGAAGAAGCTCAGCCCAGGGACAAGCTGATCTCTCCAGCACTGTAGCTGTGGCTGTGTCCTACATGCAATGTCTCAGGGCAGTGTGATAAGACAGAGTGGAGGGCTGATTTGGTGACAGCTCTGCTATGACAGAAGCAATAGCAGAAATACTGCAATAAACCCTAAAACCATGGGCAAGGGAGATGAAGCTGAGACAGGGTGTCAGTGCAATCCGAGTGCTTTTGCAGATGCAGATGTGGTGGCTACAGTGAAAGCTGAAGCTGCAGGAGGAGAACCAACTTTCTGCTGTTTAACACAGGCAACCTGCAGATGAGCAGAACTGCAGCAAAGAAATGAGTGACTCTGTCATGTGTTTCTGCTCCTATCAAATCCAGCCACTGTCTAACCTGTGGCAACCAAAGGACCAATCTGTACAGGGCCAGAGAACAGAAAAGGATCACTGCAACACAGAGCCCTGTCACAGATGGAGATTTCTTCAAGAATACATAAAATTTTATCTTATTTTAGTAAGTTCAGGGCCTTTTACCTTTACATTATTTACCATGACCCATTTATTTTGTGTGTCTTGTGGACAAATCCTGATTGCCAGGCTTCACAAGGTCATGGTCAGTTTTAGAGAGTCAGTTTTACCTTTGAAGTGGGAGGAATACTGAAAACACTGCTGGGGTTTTTTGATGTTTGTTTTGGTGGTTGTTCTTAATAAAGGAGCTTTTATTCTTTTACAGAAATGCCAGTCACACTGATGGCACAGTGAGGGTCAAGGGAAAATATTCACTAGGAGAAGGCATTAATATGATAGCGTGATTAGGTTTGCACACTTACTAAAATGGGATAGGATATTTTGAAGGATGAATGGAGAAAAAAAGAGCTGAGCTTGAAAAGTATGCAGGGATCTGCAACTTTATCCAGATCAAAAAAGTAATGAGGCTGATTTGGTTTTGTATTTCTGGGAAGCACCCATCAGAAGGATGGTGGTAAAATGCAAATGATAAAAAGATGCCTTAGTGCTGGATATGTTTTAGCTTAGCACACTTTACTTGTTTTATTTGACCAGAGGAAACAGAAAGGTCTGTAATATATGAGAGGCTGGGCTGGATGACAGGGCTTCTTTCTGCCTTAGGCTTTGAGATCTGAAAGCTACAATTAGCAGCATGTCAATGGTGACAAGAATGTTTTTGGGACCTGTTGTGTCATAAAGGAAACTTACCTTGTTCTCACTGTCACAGGCAGCAATCACAGCTCACACCACTTACCTTCTTCTCTGTACTCCACAGTGTAGCCTGAAATGGTGCAATTGCCTGTACTGGTTGGGGGTAGCCAGCGTAGGATCACAGAGGTGCAGCTTCTCTCCTGAGCAATGGGGCGGTTTGGGGCAGCTGGCACGCCTTGGGAAGAGGAAACAACACCAAATTCAGCATCACATCAATAAGTGCTAGTGCTTTATGCTGAAGATCAGGTTTATCAGGTACATCAGGTCACCACAGGACAGCTGCACCTGGTAGAGGGGCTTAACTAAGCAGCAGGAGGAGTCAGTTACCATTGAATGCCCAACAATGACACAAACAAGGCATTCAGACCTTACTGAGCTCCTGGGAAGCAGCACTAGAAGCAGGATGCAGGAGCTGAACTGGTGCCAGTGCATTTTCATTTCCCAAATGTGATGTTTATGGTCAGATAATTTAATCAAGCACAAGGAGTAGGCAAAGCCTTCAGCCATGAGTGGGAGCTGTGGCTGAGGAATGTTTGTACGACTTTAACATCTCAATTCACCTGGGACAGCTCCACATCTGGCTGCCTCTGCATGGGCTATTCCTGTGTGCTCCCAGCCCCTAAGGGACCAAGCACAGGAAAAATCCCATGTGTTAAGGTCAGATGTGCTACCTTGGACTTTGATAGTTGCAGAGGTTGATGCGGTTCCGTGTTCATTGGTTGCCACACAGGTGTAGATGCCGCTGTCCTGAGGCATCAGGTTGCAGATCTTCAAGGTGAGCTCTCCTGAGTCACTGTGGATGCAGGAAGCCCAGGTTATAAAACACTGCTTCACTTGCTAATGGTTTTTATATAGTTCCTGTCCTGCCTCATTGCAAACACACATGCACACAAGTCCTGTTAACTCGGTTGAAGGAACATCCCTTCAGCAATTTGGTGCCCAAGTACAACCCCTTCATATGTCAGGTCTTTGAAACCTTTGAGCAAACGTTTGGTCCAAATTGCCTGCCAGACAAATCCTCATGTTTATTGTGGTCTGTGAAGGATCACTCAAGCAGCAAGCAGTCCAGGAGTTGAACACTGTCTGTGCCTGTCCAGAGCTGAATGCTTAGACTTGATATATCTGGAAAGATTCACCCATGATTTAGCTATCATGGGAGATGGTGAGCTGCTGTGCCTCTCCAGTGAAGTCCAACACACACCAGACAAACTGGGCTTCCACAGATGCAGGAAGCAGTCACACAGCCTAGGGTGACATTTCCAGGGAGCTTTGGACTCCTGGAGCATGTGCCATTGATGTGACGCTGCTGCTAGGGCCCCAGTTGGCAGACTGGAGATCTCCTAACAGTCAGGGATAAAGAGCACAGCACTGAGTTCATGAGACACACTCAGTCTTTGGGCCAATCTGAGAGAATAAACAGCTCTGTGCAGTCTCATGAATTTATAGCAGATCTGTTCATAGTCACTGCTGTTTGCACACGTCAGTCTCCAATATGCAATTTGAGGGAGCTGGCCTGAATTAAAAGATTTTGCTTGTGTAACTGTTTTAGCTGTACTGGAGACCCAGCTTAGAGCCAACAGTAAGTTCCCTTGATGGCAAAAGTAGGCTAGTTCTTGAATGCTTAATCTGTCGGGTACTGCAGAAGGACATGGTTGCTGAGATAACTGTCTGGACTCTGCAGCTTCTGCTGGTCTGACTGTGCTGGTTTGAAACAAGACAGAAATATCCCCTCTCCCTGAAATCCACACACTCGTGCCAGCAAGATCTGTAAGAGCCACTGATCCACTGGGCCTCTGCTTGGCAGGCAGTGTCTTCACTGGAAAGATTATTTGAGTAACAAGACAATGCAAGTGCTGATAGTGCACAGGGAGCCAACAGGAAGAGGACTGTGATGAAAACCAGAACCCTGTATGGAAATATCTCCCCAAGCCCAGACAGAGGCTGAAGATAAGGCACTAGGAGATCTACTGAGCTAAAGACAGTTTTGGATGCTCTGAGGCAGCTGCACAAGCCAATGGTCTCTGAAGGAAGCTCTCGATCAGATGTAAGGGTTTTTTTTAATTGAACATGTAAAATCCCTTCTCTCTTACTGTTCTTTTTTCACTTTCAGTGACTTTGTAGTCCCTGGATTCATTTCAGCCTGAGCCAGAAGTGCTGAAAAGTTCAAATGAAAGATTGCCTCCTGGAGATTTCCACTGCAGTTTGACCCAAATTGCTTATATAAGCTGCAGATGAGCATCCAGCAGCAGGCTGTTACCTGACCAGAATTCAACTTCAGATCTTTCTGAATCTTCCCAGTGCTTGTTGTAAAGATAGTTTTCCTCTCTGCTAGCCAAGCCAGGAACATTATGACAAGCATCTTTCTGTCCAAGCACAGCCAGATGTAGCCTTCCCAGGAGCACATGTGGGCTTTTTTAGCAACAACTGAGGAAAGGCTCAGGAAAACTGCAACCCCATCACTGCCAATAAGATCAGAAAATGCCCAGTGATAGGGGTATTGCAAGCTGGTGAGGGCTTGCTCTGCTTGACTCCCAAAGGAGATCAAGGCATCAAACTCAAGCAGAGAAGCCCCAGCAAAGGCAATATTAGCCACACTAACAGGTTGTAAACATTTTGGCTTCTGGCTTGCAGCTGGCTCAGGAAGTCAATGGCAGCAAGCTCATGCCTGCCAGCAGCACTTTGTGGATATACCTGACATCAGCTTGGGAAACAAATACAGCTACCCCAGCCCCAAAGTCTGACCCTTTCCAGCCAATGTTTGCCACGATGATGTGCTGACATGCCATGCCAGACCTAATTAACTGCATCCTAATGAGTCTTGTAGCCAGGCTGGTGCCATATTTGAGGGTAACACGACCATCAGGACCAGCTATGCTGGGATCCACAGGCAGGACCTTACCAGGATGATACCGTGTAAGTGGCTGTGCTGTTGTCATTGTCAAGAATGTTTTGGTCTGGTCCTTTCCAGGTTATAGTAGGTTTGGGTCGCCCACAGACTTTGCACTGCAGCATCACTGTGTCCCCAAGCAGGCAGGTGATGTCCACTAATGGCACAAGAAACTCTGGAGCCACTGTAAAAAAAAAA
>VZUA01048481.1:43274-55791 GCA_013401035.1 Horornis vulcanius
CCCGCGCCGGCGAACAAAGCGCACGGCCGCGCCCCAGCCCCGGCGCCGCCCCCGGCCGGGGTCTCCCCCCCGCCTGGCGTGTGCGCCCACCCGCGGCCCGGGCTGCTCATCGCCCCTCGAGGTTTGCCCGGCCGCAGCTCCAAACGCCCTCGGACCCAAGCTTGCCACGGGGCGTTGGGAAGCACCGCCGCCCCGTCCGCGTTTGTTTGCAGCTCCCAATACAACGGACATGGCAAAGGCACCAGCGTTCGACATCCACGCACTACAGATCCAAAAGCTGATGTCTGCACGCTTCACGGATCCGACGGAGTCTCATTTTAAAAAATGCAATCGCTGCTGCCCTTGCCAGTTACGGACCAATTCTCAATACCCCACGATTGACCCCATCGTCCTCCTGCCACTGCCACCAGAAGCCCCTAGACCAAAGTGACCTAACTCGCTCAATTTGTCCAACAAGTATTTGTCCACTAACCAGACACTAGGCGATACTTAACCAAAGGTTAAGACACGGGGAACCTAATAACTGAACTTTCATTTCATTCAAGGCAAACGGCTGAAAATTTGCACAGGTTCCTGGGACAGCAAAACAGTTTCCCTTCCAGCCAAGTGTTTAGGCAGACTAACATTTTATCATAGATACCAACTATGAAAATGAAAAATGAACACTGCTTTTTCTTATAAAAAGCGTGCTTTTAAGAAAACTGATACCTGCAACTGCATGCAAGTGTTGGTTAACAGTCCTAGGCACCCAAGAGACAAGCAACATTCAAAATTTTGCAATGTTTGGCCTTACACCAGCTGCTCCCACTTCCACAGCAGAGCATTACAACAGATGAAGCCCATATGTACTCAACCATAAACATTTCCAAAGCAGTTTTTTGGTTTTTTTTTTTTTTTTAACAGAGCAAAACCGAGCAAAATTAACTCAATCTCAGTATGTCAGTTTGAATGTGCCAACAGCAAAAAATGAATATTAAAATAATGTTTTGAAAATTTTCAAATATACCATGAATTGTGCTGCACGAATGCAGCTGTGACTTTCGGCATTTTAGTCATAATAACAAGCCATTACCAAAGCCAGTGCAATAAATGTATCAGTTTCACATTTAGCTGAAACCCAAGTGTCTCTTTGAACATCCCAGAGGCATCTGCTGGCAACCTAAAGTAATAAAAGAGAAAAAGGTACAAATGAACCTACATACAGCAGTTTTACTATTTATTTTTAAAGAACACACAGCATTATCTAAATGTTAATCTAATCATATTAGGAGAGTTACAACTATTATCAACAAAGCAAAAGTTGAATAAAATTTACAATTCCTATTTGATGTTAATATATGTTCTTGCTTCACAGTAAAGCGCCCACCCAGATAGATGAAAAAATCCCAACACCAACCCCCCAATTCTCTCTTGTGTTCACTTGTTACAATTTAACAAACTGTAAGAGCATCCCCTCAAAAGCAATAGAATGTCTGTGTGAATAGACATTCCTTTTGGGAACATATACAACCAAGAAGTCACATCCCCCACACTTCCACCTCCAGCTTACTCCAGCCTACTTGTAACCATTTATTGATAAAATTGTTTTCAAAGCTAAACTGTGTGAATTGATGGCTGAAATAAACATATTCCTTGGGAGAAAAAACTTGGACCACTTCACTAATCTGTACCTACAGCTCCTCAGTCAAAGCACCCCTTAATAGGCAATGTACTGAGATGGCACCAGAAAAGCAGGTAGATGCAGGGAACTCACAAACTGGATTTGGTTCTGAAGCTGAACCCTTCAAACGTTGTTTCATGTAACTCACTAACCACAGGTTGGTTTCAATCAGGTCTTAAGAACCGATGATGAACACTCCAAAGTAGAAGTGTTCTTTGACACTCTACTAGACAGATAAAGGAATTCTGAATGCTAGTGGGAGCTAGGAATACTAAATTTATATACCAACACAGCAAAATGTAGAATCCTTTTATTTTAGGTTCCAAGTTCAGAAAACTGATGTTAATTTGTAGTCCCAGGAACACATCTGGTGGCAGCTGCAGTTACCATCCCTTTCCTTGCAACCCTTCTGTTCCATGTCACCCCACACTACAACTGCAAGCATTTTGCACTGAATGTGAGAACCCAAATAGAGATCCAAGTACACTGGACAAAGAAGAACAAAATTCACTGAACTCATGCAATTGTGCTGGCACAGCATGCAGCGGAAACAAGTGGGTGACAGGGAAGTGCTGTTTACTGCTTACCAAACACATGAAGACAGAGAGAGTTAGGCAGAATCATAGCAGCACCTTGAATTGTCACCTGGGATACTACTACCCATAAATAACGCAAAAACTTCAGGACCACCCCAAACAAGTTAGCTGCTGAATGTGAAAGAACACCTAGGAGATAACACACAGTTCTAAAAATTGGTTTTAATTTTCAAAAGGTGTAACAAATAATATGTTTGCTTACAATCATTGCCTGATTTGCCTTTTCCACAATTAGCACTGATACCACATACTTATAACGGTCATAGTCCAACTTCTTCACAGCCTTTAATATTTCTGCTGAGATTGAAGCACACAAGGAGGGACTAGAAGCTCCATCATATGTGGCTTCTTGCAGTTTACTCTGTCAAAAACAATTTTGAAAGATCTTCGTTTTCATCCTAGTAGTCTGTTGCAAAAAAAACCCTTTACAGTCATTTTCATTGCAAGAACATGAGAAGAACTACTGAGTTGAATAGTAAGTACAGACGATGATCTCAAACAGCAAAGGATGCACTACTTTTACTCTGAAATGTTTTATCTGTTTTTTTAAAGGTAACACATGCCCAGCCAATCTCCATTTAATGATCAGAAGTGTATTTTTCTCCATTATTTGGGCTCAGTTCACTGGAAAACAGTGCTAAATATGTGCTCCAAATATCCAAGTTATGTTTTCCAGACTGTAGAATTGAAACGATCTGATTATAACTGTTCAAAATACCAGTTACACTTTTGGATTATCTCAACACATTGTTCTCTATCATTTTTGCCTAATTTGTGTACGTAGCAGTCTGACTGTTGAGGATACCAAGTAATTTTATGCAGGTCCTTGATATTAGCAGAATTAATAGAAATCCACGAGTTTGATGACATAATCTTTTGCTAACTGGATATTTTATGGATTATGGTGCTTTGAACTGTGCTGTAGCTCAATTTGATTTTAAAAAATGCAAGAGTTTATGAAGCTTCAGCTCCACCTGAACAGCACATGCTCAGCAGTGACCTTGCAGAGGCCCTTTTGCACTTTGCAAAATGGAGTACACAATTACACTCGTGTGCCAAATCTCAAAAGATTGCAGAGATTTATGCATGTTTAAGTTTATGTGATATTCACTGCTCTGTAAAAAACTTCTGCAAGACAAGCTGCTTTTGCAATGAGACAATTAATTTAAGTAATACTATACCGTTAGTATCGCTTGAGCTTTGTCTCTTATTAAACCATCCTGAACTTTAGCACGTGGCTCCAGTCTGTACGTGTTACGGGATCTTGACTTTGCCTTTACTTCTGTTGGAGCCGTGCCTGAAGCATCCTGAGGTGTCCTTTTTCCTTTTGACTGTACAAAATAATAAAAAAAATCCACATCACATACCAATATTTTAGAATTTAAAGACTCTAAATAATACTTTATGGGGTACAGTTAAGAGGAAAAAACACCCCAACAATTACTCTAGGAATATGTTACCAAAAACCACAGAAAGCTGTTTATCATCTTCTGGCTGTTATAAAACTACTGTTTTGCCTGAAAAAAGAGAAGTGGTTGACTTCCACTCAATTTTAAATTCTTTTCCAGAAAATCCAACTAAACTTGGTATTTAAACTTGACAATCAGATACAGCATATTAGTACCCTGAATCCACTCCCTTTTCCAAGTAAAAATACACAGATATTAACATACCCATCCAAGAACGTTAGCCACAAGTTCAAGCTTTTCATATAAACAGACTAGCCAAAATCCAGACTTGGTTCATTTACTACTTTATTTTACTTGTCCTTATTCCTTGGTACTAAAATAGTAGTTTATGTATTCATGATTTAATGTGCTCATTAAAAAAAAAAAAAAAAAGTAAGCTCCAGTGTGCAAAGCTTTGTGATTTTGCTTGAAACTTAAAATCATATCTCTGAAGATCGTATTTTCTCCCCATCCAGCTGTGTACCCTATCTCTTCAACACACATGACAAAACTTGTCCCTCTATGAAGGCAAGAAGCAAGTCTGATGTTGTGAAAAAAAAAAGTCACCTCCTGTCCACCACGGTGGCTTAAAATAGAACTATAAAATAGTAACAAAGACAGAGAGAGAAAGCACAAGGAACCAATGAGATCATAACAAATGCCACAGGCAATGGTCTTCCATACCAGCTACTTCCTAACAAACCATTTCCAAGTTTCACTGACTCTTCAGTCTCGGCTCCACTTCCTGACTACTGCTAGAACTTAATATGAGAGAAAATCATCAGTTCCTTTCCAGAATAGCAGAAAAGAACTCAAAGGTGATATAACATCACAATGCAAGGCTTATGCTAAGTACAGAAAAAAGTCACTTATGGATAATATGAAAGTCTAATAAGAATTATTTTAGAAGATGTGCTACTCAGGGGCTCACAAATCTTTCCATCTCAGGAGTTTTAAGAATCAGGGAAGAAATGCAGTTTCTTCTCTATGAAATCACTTGCACATTAGTTCTGTCAACAACCATGGACATTACCTAAAAATGTCCTCTAATTTCTTAAAAGCATTGATGTTGGCAGTCTTAGTGCAAATTGCCTGCTAGTGTTTGTTGAACTCTGAATAGCACTTACTCTAAAAACAAAAAGACCAAACACATTTACATTTAGCCTGTGGATACTCATTATCTACTAACTGCAGTGTCAGATCTCAAAAGACTACAGCCCTGACGTGCTCATCACACATCACCTAGCAGACCTCAAATCTTGCAGCTGAGGTCTTCAAATGAGCATCGCCATCCATGTGAGTAGCAATGAACTTGTGAAAAAGGGTGCAGCCCAAACAGTGATTCTTTGCTGACACGGTTCAGCTTGAGCCTCACCACCTTCAACCTCTCATTAATGATGGAAGAAAATTCATGTCTATAGCACACAACTTCTATCAATGGTGATACTTAAAAGTTTATCTGGTATTATTAGTGATTGGAGTTTTCATAATCACTTGCAAGAAGTCATTACATTTTCTAATGAGGTTACCAAAAACTTTGATTTCTCTGTAGACATGACTAGTAAATAAACCTACTTCTGTATATCACTGTACAAAATACACAGTAAACCCCCAAGTTTTAGCACAATGTTGCAATTACATTTCTGTAAAATATTTAAATATTTGCACCCTCTGTGAAAAAAAACCCTCAAAAGTTGAAGAACTGACTGTATTTGAGCACTTTACCAAAAAACGCCTGTTCTTAGGCTACTCAACTCGAGTACATTGGCTTAACTTTGGACATATGGAAGGAAGTACACAAAGAGGAAAAAAAAAAAAAACAACACTTTTGCTATTTAAATGAAATTCTGCTTGTTAGTAAGTCCATTTTAGCAACCATTAGGTTTTGGTTGTTAAAACAAACAGGAAAGAGTTCTTTTTTATTCCTACGGAAGAAGGCACAGCTTCTAGTTTAGAGCAGCACCCCGAGTTGGAGAGACTGCCGCACCAAAGGGAGGACCACCCTTTTCTTCACCATCACAGCAGCTCGGCCTCCCAGTGCCTGAGCCAGCACGCCAGCCACGGCACGAGCGAACACGACACCTGGCCAAGGAGAAAGAGCACGAGCTATCCCAAACCGGGCTCTCACCGAGAGGGAACAGCACTCCTCATACAATTCTCACAAGATCACACGCACCTTTTAACCCACGTTCTCCACGCCCCATCCTTCCCTCCCAACTGAAGCGCTGCAGGCCCGGACCGGCACGCCCAGCTCAGTCGGGCATCACACCCCAACCCCCGCACCGGGGCCGCTGCTCGCTGGCCCCGCTCCCGGGAGTGCCCCGGCCCCCGCTAGCTCAGTCCCCCCGCCAGCTCATTTTCCCCGCAGCCGCCCCTGGCCCTGGCGGCCGCCCACCGTGTCTTTATCCTGGCGCTTTTTCCCTCCCTCCATGGCTGTGGCCGCGGTCCTGCAGGGCGGCGAGCGGCGGCCCGGGCCCTGCCCGCGAGCCTNCGGGGCTGCGGCCTGCGGGCGGCGCGGCGGGGCGGGGAGGGGATAGCCCTGCCCTGCTTCTGCCCGTGCCAGCCCGGCGCTCGGTGACCCGCTCTCGCTGCAAGGGTCACCGCCGTGCCCCGTGCCTGCCCCGTTTTACATGAGTAATAGGAATAAAGGGTGGCAGCGGTCGTGCAGGTTTTGCTCTGGTCTTCTGTCCCTGACAGTGAAACGGCAATCGGGAAGGGGAAGAGACGCAAATTAAGATGGATTGAATGATATGCCTTAGGAACACTGTAGATTTTTAAATTTCTTTTTCTCTAAAGAGCAGGTAGGTACTCCAGATGGCAGCTAATAGCGGTTTCTGATGGGAACTGTTACCATTGCTTCAGTGCTGATAGCTAAATAAATATTTCCTCTCTCCTTGAAGCCATGAATTCAGAAATTACATATGTGGGGGTTAATTCTGCCACCTAATTAGAGAGGAAAAAATACTTTTAATTTAACTTTAATAGCATATTTTCATTACTGTTAGTTGTGGCATTTCATTATAAAACAATTTCTCGTCTTCTGATCAATGAAGAATTGTGACTTTTTTTTTACTAAATCAGAAGCATTTTCATCCTTGTTAACATGGGCAGTTTTATCTGTGCAAATTTTTTAAATTTAAATGTGTGCTTCTGAATCAGTCCATTTTTCTGTTTAGTCTAATGTGGAAATAGCATGAATGCTTAAATTGCACTAACATTGCTACAGAATTCATGTGTTCTTCCCCTGCATCCCTCCAAGGATCTTGCTGGTTGTAAGGGCTGATGCTCTTGGTTTACTTAAGTAGCATCAGTTTCTCTGCAAGCTCAGAGATTAGGCAAAGCATTTGTATACAGACTGGGATATTTTGCTTCAGTCTATCTTGTCATGGTTTCAGTAGATAGAACCATTCTGAAATACGCCCTCCTGACCTTGTGAAAACAGAGCAATGCTTTCCGGTAGTTTTACAAAGGTGGTTCTGGTTGAGAGTTCCTTTCCTCACGTGAAACCTGCATTACAAACCCAAACAATTTGTTTACAGATGCTGAATTACTGTCTATGTAGCTGTGCTTATGGGTATGTTTTAATATTTTTTTTTGTTCTCATGTGCTTTCTTGATACGAGGATTCATTGTGTGTGTGTGTGTGTTTGTTCTAGATGGCGCTGCCAGACTCGGTCACTACTTGCCTTTCTCAACCTGTGCATTATATGATTTGCAAACTTGGGTTTGAGAAGACAGACACCTATGATATTAATAATATTTTATCTGGAAACGGGGAAGTGTGTTGGCAAGCTGTTACAGAGCATGTGTGTTACCTTGAATCAGGTTGGTGTTACCTGCCGTACTAGTGATGCATTTAAGACTGATGGAGAATTTTGGTACAGTTCATAGCAATCCTACCTGAGTTGTGACAGTTTATTACAGTACAGCATTAGCTCTGCTGCAGGTTAGAGTATTTGGAGTTCTTGTCTACACAGAGCTTTAAATTTTTCATCTGCAATTGGTATTTGGCTTTTGCTGGATCCTAAGGTTCGTGTAATCTGTGCTACCTAAGTAGTTCCTGCTTCGCTTTCCTCTTGGTCCCAGCTTAATGTGCCTGTAACATAAGGAGTTCAGTTCTGCTTCTCTCCAACCCCATAATTGCCTTGTTCTGTGTTCTTTATATTCCTTTTGCAATAAATTTAAAAGCCTGGGGCCATTATTATTGTTACTGTTGCTTCTGTTTGTGTTTCCCAACTTGTGGTTGTACAGAAGTACGATCTTTTTTCCCTTCTATATGGAATAGTTTGTAGTTGTTTTTTAACCAAAACAAAGTATTTATGTCCTAGGAATTCATTGAATTTTAATTTGTCAAATTTCATCATGCAATCAATTTCCAGAGATGGTAAAAATATCTTTCAGTAAACCGGAAGAATTTATTTTCTTATGAAAAGTATCCCACAAAATAGAAGCAGTGATACCACTCTGTAAGGTACCACATCTATCTGCCTTCTTTAAAGGCCATAAGTGAGTGGTGCAGTTTGACTCCTGCAGATCCTGGACTAGCTTCCAGCTTGATGTATGGAATTTGTATAGAATTTCTAGTAAGTTTTTCACATTTCAACAAAAGCAGAACATATTAATTCTGTTTACTTCCATATTTTCTTGTGTTAAGTTTTTGTTGGGGTGGTTTTTATTTGTTCTGTTTGGAGAAGGTGCTTGATTTTACCTGGTTTTGCATTGCAGTTTTACTTTTCAATACCTTTTTGTGTGGTATTTTGGACAGTAAATTGTATTGTATTGGTTGTGCTAAAATAGGATAAAATTGTCTGTGCTAAATATGTATACAACCTGTAGCAGATTTTATCCCTAGTAAGTTTTAAAATATTAGACCTTCAGGAATGTTGGTACCCTAATCACCTTCTGTTTTTCAATTTAAGATCAAAGCGTGGATTATATCAAAAGCATAAGATCGTTAGGACCTGTATGTGAATCTGTTAATTTGTACTTCAAATCTCTGACCAAGGAGCAGTTTGTAATTCAGTATGCATCATGGTTCCACTGGACAAACTGCACAGAGGTATGGAAATTTCTGTTAACAGTTTGTATTTTGGCACCTGAATCCTTTGTGGAAATTTAATGTGAGAACACAGACAAGATATCTATGAACCAAGGTGCTTAGAATTTGTAACTAATTGTCCTTCTCTGATAGATGGTTGCTTGTAATTTTTCTGACTTTGTAATTAGATTTTGTATTAGACAACATGAGGAGCTTTGAACCTAATGTTATAACATAGGTTTGTAAGATTTTGTTTTTCTAATAATCTGTGTCTAATACTAAGTTTTACCTTGTAAAGTTATTATGGATAACTTAAAAGATGTAAAGCACTAGATGCCAGGAGGTGCTCTAGGGCGATTTCTCTCCAGACATCTCCACTTTCATTTCTTTGACATGGTTTTCTTTCTACATTTGCATAGCAACTATCACGAAGGAATATTTAAGTTTCTCTGTGCTTTTGACAATGTGATCTTTCCTTTTGAATATTGAACACAACATTCTTCCTCTCCCCCATCTTGTAGATATTTCTTGAAATGTTTGATGTTTTGCAATATACACAAGCTACAGAAGTTGCTCTTGGTCTAATGAAGCTAACATCATGCTTGGAGCGAGCCCTGGGTGATGTAAGTACCAGCATGAGGAGTCTGTCACAGATTTGGCTTTATGAGATGGGAATGAGCTCTTGGATTTAATTGTACATTGAAAAGAGTTATATTACCCTGTACTGTGATAGAACATTAATAGCCCACATGCATTTTGAGTTGGGCAGTTTGGTTCTTTCCTGGAGCCAGTTGTGCTAATGGAAACATATGGCTCCTTCACCAGTGCTTGTAGAATTGCTTGTGTGAGTGGTGTTGCTAACCAATTTATTTAGGAAAGGGAAGAGTTTGATTAATCAGTGTACATATAGTAGGTCTTTATTAATTGATTTATTTAGCTGAAGTGAGGCTACATAGCTACCGCAGAAGATCTGATGGTGTATTAACTTCTGTTGGGGGTGACATGCAGCTGGTAAAACAGGCTGCTGTGTAACTTCTTTTCTTGGGAGAAGGGAGAAACAGCTACGTATACAGTTTTTGCTGCTGGGCTGTTTTACAGCCAGGTAAGTTAAAATGGCAAGTTGTTCAATACCAATGAGGAGCTCTGGAGAAAGAAATGTCAGAGAAAGAGCAATGGGCCAACTCACAAACCAGTTTGGCCAAGTGCAGGGCAAGGTAAATTTTGCAGTAAAGCAAATCATCAAAGATTGGAAAAAATGTCAAGGAGAGTACAAAGAATGGAATGTGTGATAGCAGTTGAAACTTGAGATGCTAAGATTATCCAAGAAGGATAAAATCTAGTTTAAAGAGCAGTCTGAATCAGAAGACAAACCACAGGTCTCCTTCCTTTCACAGTGACACACCCTGTAAATTTCTATTGTAAGAACAAAATACACTGTCCTTGGTGGAGCTTATTCCCTTAATTATCTGTTCTTGTCGTGCCTTACTGTTTTTTGTGGGATTTTTTTTTAAGAGAAAAAGCAGTATATGTACAGACCCTGTGAAAAGTCTAACTATGGTCAGATTAAGTAAAATATCCATGCTTTCCTGATATGTTGTCTAAATTTTAATTTGTCATGAAATTACAGAATTTAAGGTCTTTTAAAGGATTTGGTGGGTTTTGTTTGATTAGTGTTTTTACAATAATGAAAATAGTTATTGAGTAAAATAGTCAGGGTATATGTTTGAAATACAGAAACCTATACTAAATTATTTAATGCCTTTTCTGCTCCTTTTTTCCTTACTAGGTGTATTTACTTAAGGGTAACGATTGTCCTTTCCTTCTGAGAGACTTGCTTGCATCTGAGCAGCTTGCAGATGTATTTGGACAAGCTGTAGTAAGTACATAGGTTTGAAACAAGGAGTAATTACTGATTTTCTTCCTACCAAATGTACCTTGTGTTAATTTGCATTAAATTACACTGGATTTATACTACAAGAAGTGAGAGCTCAACTTGATCTCAATTTGTTTGCCTGTCATAACTCTTTGGGATGTCTAATAACCAGTTTGATTCTTCCCATATTATATTCTATAGCCTGTACAAATAAGCTGAAAGATTCTCCTTCAGAGATTACTGGCAATTGCAAATAATGAGTTTGTGTTACTGCGACAAGTAGTGGCCAGTCATCTTGACAGTAGACATTGTAGTTTCTCAATAACTTCTGAGCTTTTCTGCCAGGAAAAGGTAATAAAAGCAAGGGTAAGAAGGGCAAAAAAAACATTCTTCATGCAGTAATTGCTTTGTTTATTAATTAGATGAATGTACTGAGGGTATTCATTGGATCTCCACATGGTCTGAACCTTCGTAATGTTTTGTGGCATGGGTTTGCATCACCACAAGAAATTCCTGCCAAGTAAGTTACCAGGAAAAAAACACTCCTTTTCTTACAAGTCAAACTTGTGAGTTTTTGGAAAGTAGTTAATAAAACTTATTATCTTATGGGAAAAAAAAAGAAAGTTCCCTTGCTGCTTTTGCTTCTGCTTCTTTTAGAAATGGATTTCCATAGAATACTTCAGCCATTACAAAGATGGCCGGTATTAGGTCCAGCAGGTTTTGTACTATTAGGGAAAAAAACAAAGCTTAACTTTTTTTTAAGTCAGGGGAGTGAGGAGTAATTTGGAAGAAAAGACAGAGGAATGGGGTAGAAGGAGCAACAGCAGCCAATACAGTAATGCTTTTTTTCAGATTCTACTCTTTTATTTTTTTTCATGTTTGTGAATGCAGTTAATTATTAAGCGCCCTTAGATGGGGAGTGTACATTCTGGGTGTTTTTTTAAAAAAGAGAAAGAACTCCTTTGTTCCTAACTCAGAAATGTTGGTTCTTTGCAAAAGATTTTCTTTTTGTATAAACTTTTCTAATATATTGTGGTATTCTCCCTAGATACTGTGCTATGCTGCTTTTTTTAACTGCAGGATTGGGTCAGTTGTTACAGACTTATCTTCTGAAAACTAAAGGTGTTTTAGTACATCGACCTTATGTGATCTTCATTAGGTTAGAGGAGTTTGATGCATTTCCAGGCAAGTATTTTACCACTAGAAAATTTTTTGTTATTCCTGTATTTGCTTTTGTTTCCTTGTCCAAAAGTGCTGTTGAAAATAATGGATTTTCCAGAGTTCCAAGATTAAATCTTAACTATGGTACCTGTATACACCATCATTAGATGAGCCAATCATGCTTGTTGGGCAACTTCTTAATATGCAGACAGTTCACTGACTATTGAGTAAAAAACTACTGCATTCTAAAATAATTATAACACATTGAAACATGAAATATGGCTGCTTCTAAAAGAATTCTACTGTATATTTTTTTGATTATGAGAGTTACTTTCATGTAACAGTCATCTAGTTTGCCTTTATGATATTTAACTCTTTTCAGAATCAATAGGTTCCAGCTGCAAGGGTCCCAGCAGGAGTGCCCTGAGTCTTAGAGGGAAGGTAGTGTTGAAACAGAGTAAAAGTTGGTGACATATCTTCACTAATGCTTTTCTCAGGGAAGGGTTTGAAGTGTCAGATGAAAATCTTCTCCCTGACCGCAGACCTTGTTTGGTTTATTCCTACTATTTTAAGGCAGTAACAGCATATAGGGAATCTTGGCATCAGTGGTGATCGTGGTCAGTTTGTGCTACATAATCAGGGAAACATCTGTTCAAGAAATTGAGACAAGGCTTTTGGGAACCAAATCAGGCTGATAACATTCCAGTAATTATGTAGTATAAATCCTATAGCTGTTGATTGG
>VZUA01048484.1:0-30708 GCA_013401035.1 Horornis vulcanius
GGCTCTGTGGGACTGGGTTGCTGGGATTTGACACTGCAAAAAAAAAGCTGGCAAGCTTCAGAGGACCACAGTGACTTCCAGTAGCTGTGACTCATGGCTGGGGCTGAGTTGATTTAGGAGTGAAAGTACCCAGATATGGGATTAATCTTCTGTTTCTTTGTGGTTATTTACCTGTCACTGTAAAGGTCTGTAAATAACAGTAAATGGAGTTTTGATCCTGCTTTCACACAAGCATTAGCAGAACGCTGTAATTGCAAAAATGCTGCTGCATCCAACACGCCAAGCAAGGAACACAGTAAAAGTTAAGATCATGGTTATGTGTCTTTTTACTTTCTGCTACACAGTGTATCTGCTCTGTAGCTTCCAGCTACTGACACAGAAAATATTACTTTCAAAGTGGATAGTGGAGGTGATTAATTGAGCTTTTTTATGGGGGGGTTAATTACCTACAGATTTATTTTGTGGTTTACTTTTGTTTTTTAATGAATTGCCAGACAGACTTTCTGTGTGACTGTACATGAGCCTGGGGCTGCTGGTGAATTATTTAAGTTATATACCTGGCAAAACTCTTCTCCTATAATCCACGTGATTCCCAAAGACGAAATCCAACTGAGATCTTCCATGAAGTTAATAGTAAAGAATTATGTGTATATCTATAGTTGTAAACTTAAAAAAATATGGGAATTCTGAAAGTTCTACAGTGGGATTCAGTTGGATAAAGCACCAGAGTCCTCTGTTCATGTTGACTCTTTTGGACCTCAGCAGCTCCTTCAGACAGTGGCTGATAGACCTTCCTAAATCTGATTTTCTTGCTTAGGTTCTGGGGCTTGAGTGCTTCCTGAAGATGATTTCTTCCTTGCTCCCCAATGTATCATAAATTTAGTGGTTCTCTTGTTGCTTCCCTCATTTTGGCTCTATGGGATTAATCCTTCTGGCTGGGACCTAGAAGAGACCCTAAGGGTGAAGCCCAAATATCCTTTCTTGTCTTCCAGGAGGTCTGCAGGTCCCCACTGTCCCCAGATTTGCTTTTTAGCTGTTCTCTCATTTGAGCTTTAGAAACAAAGCAGCTGTTTCAAGGGAGTTTGTGTTAGAAAGGGGGAGCAGAGAGCGAGGCCGAGCATCCCGTTCCTTTTCCACATCCAGGATTTACAGGAAATGCCCAACCCATCGACCATCCTGGTGTGCTGGAACAAGAGAGAAAATGAAACTGAAACCCATCTTTGTCCCTCTTTCCCATAAATCAGAGTATTTTCATGTTCTCCCCCTCAGAGATACAATGGTTTATGGCTCCTCACGACTTTCAGGGTGCTGCTAAAACATCTGCCAAAGGAAGGAACTCCAAATGTTCTTCCAAAGACCTTTGAAAATGCTGACAAAGTGAGTCCAGGTACTGCAGAAGCCAAGAGATGGATAAAAGGCACGAGCCTCCGAGAAGAAAATAAGATGGATAAATTCCTCAGCTGCCAAACTTTCAGGAATGAGGGCTGAGGGATCTGAGGCTGGAAGCACGTGGAATACAAAATCCTGCAGACACATCTGATTTGTTCCATGTTCTAAACATGTTCTTGGCTTTTTTAGTGCTTGAATGCCAGTCAAATGGCAATCAGACATGTAGACCCCTGCTGCCTTACAAGAGGAATAAAATGGGAAACTTCTAAAAATATGATAAAAAAGTACCCTAGTGTGGAGTTAGTGCAGATAAAATGCCAAAGAACTCTTTGAAAAAAAGTGCAGATGAAAATAACATGGAACTTTCCCTCTGCAACTGTTTCCATATTTCTGCTCATTAATCCTGAATCAGATTTTTTCCCCCCTTTCCAATTAGGAAGTGGAAAAATGAGGAGTTTTATGCTCAGGGAAGCTTGCCTTGAAGCTTTCCCTATTCCAAAGCTTTTCAAGTGCAGAATACCTGCACTTAGCAAATACTTTTGGCTCCTGTGGATGGGAAGGAGGATGACTCTCCAAGGCAGCATTGGAGTTAACAATTCCCTAATCATGACCTGAGCTGTTCACATTATCACTCTGATGTTTTGCAGTGGAGGTGAATCTCTTGGTGACAACGTGGGCACTTTTCTCCAGGGAAAGGATGTCAAACCTCACAGGGTAACTGGTAAAAATTAGAGTTTATCTGAATGCACTCCTGAGCATTCCTCCTCAGGTCCACAGGCTGGGAAATGCGTTGCCTTCAGCTTGGATTTTTGGGCTTTCAGCCTGGAGCAGGCAGACGTGGATGCAGTCAGTTTTATACTCACTAACAACTCAGATTCCAATTCATTTGGAGCTCCTGACACACTTTGCTTTGAAGCAGTGAGGCCTCCAGTGTGCTAAATGTGGAGCCTGTGATTATGAGCCTTCGGTGGACCACGGCTGAATTGCTAAACAAAGCAGAAAAGATGTTTGGACAGAATGAATTTTGGGAATCTTTGGTGGGCTGCATAAGGCTGCATGACCGTAGGAAGCTGGACTAGGGAGAGAGGAGCCCTGAACACTCAGCCATTTGGGCTGGAGAGGTGCCCACCCTTGGAGATATTTGTCTGAACCTTCCTTGAGCTGCTTAATCTCCTTTGCTCCATAGCTTGGAGCTGGAGCTTCACACCAGTTTCCCAGCTTAAGCTCCAAACCTTCCCTACAATCCTTTAGAGATACCCAAAAGCAGTGTCTTCCTCAATTTTAGCATTTCTCTTTCTGCATACAGGGAGCTCAGAGCCTTGAGAAAATGCTGAGTGTTCAAAATTTAAAAGGTAATAACCAAGCTTTTAAATCCACAGATTCCTGGTGCTTCCTTGGGCTTGAGGAATTTAAAAATTCATTTATTGAGTTATTTCTGTAAGCTGAGTTTTCCATGGTTGGTTTGAAGGCAGGTAGAGAGGGGGAAGTTGAACAGAGAGACTCTGGTATGTCCAAATATCATCTTCACAATGGACACATGAAAGCTAAAAAGCCACCTGAGAGCTGAAATCCTTGGGAAGATGAGCAAAAACTCAGGGAATCCCACCTGATGGAATGTGGGAAAGGGAGAGAGAGCCTGGCTGCAGAGGGGGCTTTCTGAGCTCCTCAAAAACTGTGCCTTTCTTGAAAATTACTTTGGGGGGAACTGATTCCCTTTGCAAGCTGGGCTCTGTCCTTAGATTTTCCATGTTTTTCTGTGGGATTGTGTCCCCTGAGTGAGCTCAAATGCCAAGTGGAGACCTCTTCCCAAGGGAAGCCCCTCTCATGCACTCCTACAATTCCCCTCCTCTTTCATTCTTTATTTATTTCTGGGGTTTGGTTTGCGGTGTGGGTTTTTTGGTTGTTAGTTTTTGGGTTTTTTTTTAATAAAAGTGAGTATTGACACTTCAGTCCAGGCCTGGATTTGATTTGCTCGGATCTCAGAGTTTTAGTTATTTTTGAAATGTTGTATCTTGGTGCTTTGAACTCTTAAATCCTTTGCTCTCAGAGTACTTCTCAAGGGTGCAACAGCTTGGACATAGTGGGCTTTAAAGGAAACAAGAAAGCTCTGTTATATGAGTTCCTAAATCTTTTGCTTTTCTGAACTCCTGGACACATCCAAAGAACCTCTGGTTATTTTCTGTGTGCACCTGGCCAATTTTTTATCCCTCCACTGAAGGAAGCAGTTTCCCACTGTTTGGGATTTAAATGTATGAGTTACTTCTGACATTTTAGTGCTGTCTTAGAGCTGTGTATCAAGGAATACTCAAGAATTCACAGAATTCTGTGTACTCATAGAATATGCAGTCTATCGAGTGAAAAATCAGTTAAATAAAAAAGAGTAATTAAGTGAGAAGCAGACAACCCAACCAAACTTATTTTTTTCTTTTTCTCTGCTGTAGAACGTACAAACTGATTCCTTTTTAAGGGTTGGGAAGGAGTGCAAAGATTGAGTTCAGGTTTATTGTAACCACACAAATTTCTGGAATCACTGTCTGGGCAACAGCTCCAGGCACTATAAAAACTTCTATGCCTTATGAGAAGTGTTTGGGTTTATTAATTTCTCCTATTATTTCCTATGAGATAATAACAGCAGATGTGATGCTAGGAAAAAAAGGAAAAAGCATATAAATGTCTAAACTTGCTAGAGCAGACACACCAGGTCTTCATGCAACTCAGACCTTACACTTTATAAAAGGTTTTCAAACCAAGCTGGATTGGTTTGAGGTATTTCCTGTCACAGGCTCCTTATATAGGTCGAGTATTTATCCCAGATGTGCAGCCTGGCAGAGGGCTGGGCAGGGAGGGAGAGCAGGGTCACAGCTCCAAGAGAGCTGGGGCTGCAGCAGAGCCTCCTCAGTGCTGCTGGAGGAGAAAGGGTGGAAATTCCAAGGGGTGAGGGTTGGCTTGGCAACCCCAGCCCACCTTTGAGGATGTTGCTGGTGCATGGAGCTGTGTTTGCAGCCGTGTGCTCAAACTTTCATGTCAGCACTGAGGAGCAGCACGTTGTTGTTGGGAAGATTTCCAGTCCACAAGGATGAGTTTTTCCCAGGCAGCAGAGAGAGGAGGGCTGATGATCAGGTCAGAAGGATGATCCTCACCCAGGTCTCACTGCAGATACAGACTGCTGCTAGTCTGCACTCTGCTGGAAATTGGAGTATTTTTAACTTTTATAATAAAAAAATGAAAGATGACATCCCAACTCTCAGCTAAGATGACTAATGACTCTCGGCTGCCTGAAGGCACAGCTCGTGCTGCTTCATCAGCGTGGCTCTGGAGCTCTCTGGCTCGCACCAGGAGCTAAGTCACAAAGCTAAACTGGTAGAAAACAGCCTGTGAAACCCAAAACTGAAGAGCCAAGTGATTCTATCCACATCCATGATTTACTCATGTTAGGCTTCGGGCTACATCCTCAAAGGAAGTTAATGTGTCTGTTTCCGTATCATTTTCAACTCATTTTCTGCCTTGTTGAGGAGTAAAAATATACAGTTTTGTCTGTGCTGGAGCTTAACTGGATTAAAATTCGAATAACATTAAGTGGAACTGACTGGGAAGCTGCTGATTTCAGTCCTTCTCAAGTGTAAATTTAGCACTTGGGAGTGGAGGTGACTGTAGCAGTGGGGATAAAATTTAATGGCTCCTCACTGCTAATGAGAACTTCACAGTTTCTCAGATTTTTCCTGCTCTGTGTGTGTGGGCTTCACCTGTGTGCTTGGGAGAGTGAGAAGGTGAAAGCTGGGTGATACCAGAGTAGTTATTCCGGTGGAATTAGGTGTTTCCAGAGGATTTCTGAAGCTGTTCTTGTGTATCTCAGCCCCAGGTGAGCAATTGTGATTCTCAGCCCTTTTCCTGTGTCCTCCCACTTGGATACTTCTGTTGGACCACCTCAAATCCATTTTTGTTTTTTTCCAAAGCATGGCTGTGTTGCAAAATCCTCAAAACTCAGCCAGAATTCTCAGTAAATGTGTATGTCTGGGACCAGGATTTATGGATACTTTCCAGTTTATGTTTAAGAAATTTCATGACTATGCTGTCACTCTGCCCCAAAGTGAATGTTCTATACCAACCATGGATATATTGGATATATTTACTGCTGTAAAAAATTCCTACTACAGCTCTCATGGAGGGGAATAATTGCACCACAAGCCAATTTTATACTCATACAACTTCTTATATATTTATCCCATTTTTGGTAAAATGCACTCAAATTGGATTGCTAATATGGTTAAACTTGAGCACTTTAAGATGTCTCATTTATTGAGCCAGGGTTGTATCTTAAGATCAGGGTTATTTCTGTCTCGGTTTTATACTTGTTAACAGCATTCCAAGTTTTAATGTTTATTTTTGATGGCTGCAATTAATGCTATTAGTGTAGAATCTTTGCTCTTGCAGTACACCTCAGTGACCTCGTATTTTTAGCTATTTCTGGCATGAAGATGTGTTTTTAATGGCAATTTTTGTCCTATACCCAGCCATTGTGCAAGTGGTCTGTCTCAGTTTTGTTCTCCATTTTTTTTGGCTAAGTCTGTTTGTTTGGCTCTGGAAAAAAGAGGATGGTTCTCATTTTTGATGGCTGTACTCAGTTTTGTGGCTTCAGCTGGAATTACAGAAAGTCTTCACCCAGTGCTTCAGAAAAAAAATCAGAGGAGACATTTTGAAATTAATAGCACAGAATTCAGCCTTTGTCAAAGCCCATAATAAAAAGTTAAGAACTGATATGATATTTTTCAGGCTGGGTTCTTTTGGCCACTAAAGAAAATACGTTTTCTTCAGAGTGATTAAATGAAATACTTTCCCTGTAGAGAGAGGGGAGATCTTTGCAGACGTGGGTACAAATTGGAGGGTTCCTTGTGCCACATCACAAATCCCATCCTCTGCCAGGCTGGTGGCAGCAGAAGGCAGCTCAGGGAGTGGATGTGATGTCTGGAGTTTAGATGAACCTCTTGAGTCTGAAGGCTTGGCCAGAAAACTCCCAGGCACTCTGGAAACTCCTGCCTCCAGCTGTGCCAGGAATAATAGAAGCTCTTCCTGCTAAATGTTTTGTTGCACCTCGAGCCAGCCACAACCTGGGCTTGTGAGAGAGCAAAAAATGTGAAAAGTTAATGAGAAAAATTAAAAAGTGTATTTTCAGAATCTCATTTGGTTTTGTGTCAGACCTGACCCAAAGAACCCAGGTAATTCTTCATTAATTCTTTATTTGTTTTTACACCTTCAAGAGCAACCACAAGCGTATTTTGCAGTGCTGTGATAAATATTTCATCCTGAGAGAAGTGCCCAATGTTGAAGACCTCAATGCAGCATTTGTTGCTTGTCCTAGAAAAAGACACAGTTTCAATGCAACATTAGCCAATAATTAATGTGGTCTTAGGACAGGAAATTTTGGCATCTCCCTAATTCTTTATTTGATCTGTGGTTTGGGACCACAATTCAGTGTTTTAATTTCTGTGCAGGGGATTTGTTGTAAGCACACTTTGCTTGCTTTGGTCTCGCAGTGCTCTGGGGATGGGTTTTTCAGAAAAAGTAAATAAAAGCAAAATGTGTTTGAGGGACTTTCAGCTGCCTCAAGGTGCTGCTTCAAATGATCTGGGGTGTAGGGTGGCTGGTGGTCTGAATTCAGGAAAGAAATTTGTAATTGTTGTTAGCAAAAATTCAGATATGAGCAGAGTCAGAAAACCACTCAGACTGAAATCCATGGATGTTTTTCCAGGGAAAAGCTGGGCCATAGCAACTGTGGAGTGTGAGTCATGAACATCTGTGGGAATTTCACACTTCCATGATCACATCATCAAAACAGCAACATTTAGAGACCAAATTTGGACACACCCCTGCCCAATGCCCTCATAAATAAATATATTTATGTAATATATATATATAACAAATTGTTTAGAAAATAGAAAACTTTATTCTGTTTAACTCAGCCCCTACAAAGGCTGTCCATCACAGAAAAGCAATCAAAAGATATTTTCAGCAAGGTGAAAGGTGTCAGAAATGTTCTTTTACTGTTATTTTACCTTGCAGGTGCATTGCAGTATTAAAGTACTTTGCATACCTGTGACCTAAGCATAACTTTAGCCACAGAAATTAGCCTGCCAAAGTTCCCATTAAGAGTTTCTGCTGTTGGAAGATGAATTATCAACCACACTTTTCACAGGAAAACCTCTAAATTTAGCTGCTAGGGCAAAATGTATGATACTGGCCTCAGTAATAAATTTTTGTGCAAGATCATAAAGAATAGTATGAATGGTATAATGAACATTAAAGTCTTAATTTCCACAAAATATGCAATGATTTTTGTGGTTAATTTACCTGTATCTGTAGGTAAATTCACAGTTTTGCCCCTTAACTGCAAGTGGAAGTGTTTTGTTTAAGCAAGAGTTGAATCCTGCATCTCCCCTAGGATGGGAGATTGTCAGACTGCACAAAGCTGATATTTCTCCATTTCCAGATCCCAGAATCTCTGCTCATGAGGAGTTAGAGCAGCACAGACTTGTAGGAATTGAAGAGGATTACAGGTATGGCTGTAACAGTATGGACTGAAGAGGAAAGATGATGCTTCCCTCTGCCCTTCCATTCCAAAATTGATGGAAAAGTCTCTTTAAGTTGTAGAATAGTTTGTCTGCTTTGCCTCTGAAAGAGGACGGAATGATTTCCTAAATGCACCTTTATTAGATACAACAGCCATAAAGGCAATCTGGATTTATCTGGCATTCTTTCTTTAGACCAGAAGCAAACAAAATAAATGAGTAATTTAGGCAATAGAGATAAGCACCAGCGTTTTCCTTGCTGATACCTTTGTGTGCTACAGGAGAGCTAAAATTGCAGCATAGCAGCTGTGATTGTACTGCAGGAGGGAAGGAAACCACGCTGGCTCTGCAGAAGGTGGGGGGTTTGACCAGAGCTTCCACTGAAGATGCTGCAGCAATAGGACAAAGCCATCGTGAGGCTGAAACTGCTTTCAAATATCCCCTCACATGCTGGGATTGCAAATTGAGCCCCTGCTGGCTCGGGGAGGGAGCTCAGCTCAGGAATTCAGGAATTGTTCTACAGGCAAGCCTGGAATGAGAGGTAAATTCAGGTTTCAAGAGATGAGGTGGGGTCTGAGCTAATTCCTGAGGGTTTCTCCTGCTGATTTTTAGGGAGAGGGGATTTCCCACAATGTCCAGCTACCAGAACTGCCTTGGTGCCCTGGCTGGGACTCCAGGGAGAAGAAAAAATGACAATAATGGACCCTGAAATGTGGCCATTTAGCGCTGCTGTAGGAAAGCTGTTCTGGAATGCAAACCTCACAGGAAGACACTTCCACAGACAAATGTTATCAACTCTGAATCCAAGCCCTGACTCTTCTTACAGCTTGGAATTGATTCATCTGATCCAGACATCTTATTAATGGCTGGTTTCTGAAGTGAATATCTATCCATGGCTGTAAATCACACAAAAATCATGTTTGAACATGGGCCAGGAGAGGAGAAATGTCCACAACAGCCCCTTCCCTGCNAATGACAATAATGGACCCTGAAATGTGGCCATTTAGCGCTGCTGTAGGAAAGCTGTTCTGGAATGCAAACCTCACAGGAAGACACTTCCACAGACAAATGTTATCAACTCTGAATCCAAGCCCTGACTCTTCTTACAGCTTGGAATTGATTCATCTGATCCAGACATCTTATTAATGGCTGGTTTCTGAAGTGAATATCTATCCATGGCTGTAAATCACACAAAAATCATGTTTGAACATGGGCCAGGAGAGGAGAAATGTCCACAACAGCCCCTTCCCTGCACCTTCAAGCTTAATGTTTGCTTTTTGTCTCTCTAAACCAGAAATGCATTTTTTTAGGGAGTTCTTATGTGCACAGGACTTGCATTTCGATGTCTCAAAGCCACAGTTGAATTCCCTGTGTTTTCTAATGATTAAAATTTTCAGCTGGTTAAAGAAACAACCAAATAACTGGGTCCTTTCCAGCTGAATCCATTATGCAATGGATTCACACAATCTCTGGTCATTCCTGCTGGCCAATTTCTGTGGCTTTCCCCAAGGTTTTTTCAAACTGGCATAGAGAGTACAAAATCATTAAGACAGCCCTACTGATTGGGCGGCAATTTTCATTGTTTCATGAACTATTTCTTCAAGTTAAATAAAATATATTAAAGCAATACTTTAAAAAGCAAAGTTTTTATGAATACCATAAATCAGTTTCTTTTCCCATACGTTTTTTTCAAAACTAGGCTGTCCTGGTTATCTCCAGTAGCTTTAAGAAGCAGGGGACACACACCCCAACAAAATAATTTATCCAAAATTAAATGCACAGTATGACTCAGATTATTTTTTTTTTTCAGTAGTGATATGGCAAATTCTGGTGGATTTTGTTGTATTAGAATGAGTAAATTTGAGGTAATCAGAAGAGGCTGTATTGAAAAATTTGTCCCCACCATCTCTGAACATTGCAAATTGTTGTTCTGGTCTATATGCTCCTCTTTTCATCCCTTTATTGATGTTGGAATTTGTATGCATGTGGAAAACATTTATATTTCTAAAGTGTTAATATTCAAATATTATGGCTATAAATAGAAGACATAATTTTATTTTAAAGCAAAATCAAAAGTCTTCTCTTGTGGAAAACTGCATGAATTCCATACATCCAAGTGGCTGTAAGCAATAGTCTTGATGATTCCAAGCATATAATCCTCATGCAGGATGGAAATATCTAAAGGTTTTTGAATGCAAATCCTGCTGCTCTGCTCCCACTTTGGGATGGCCACTGGAAAAAGAGGAGCCAACAGTAAAAGAAAGTATTTTCATTAATTTTCAGTCAAGTATTGGAGCAAAATATTCAGGTTTTTTTCTTACCAAGATAAAAGAAAAAGATTTTGATTTGGTTAGTTTGGGAAGTCACAGCTTAAAGTCTAGAGAAAGCAGGTGTTCTCCTATTAATCTATATGGATAACTGTAAAAAATAAATCTCAGGATACTGTTAAATTGGTGGAAGTTCCTGCCTGCTCACACAGCCCAGTCTTGGTTTCATTGACAGCTCCTGCTAAATTGAGCATTTCCTAATATTGGCCTGGTAATCTGATGCATCCACAGACAACACAAGTAATTCATCCTTGAAAAATAAAGAGCAGTCAAGAGCCTTTCTCTGAGATCCACATGAACATTTATTATTTAGCTTCAATTTCTCCAGAAACAGAGATAAACGCCAAAACTCCCAGGGAATGTTTTTCAGCCTGGAAATACCCATCTTGCAGCCCAGGGATTCTGCAGCTTTATAGTGAATTAATAACATTTCATTCTGACTAAACCCAAATCTGCTTCTCGTACCTGCATGGGCAGGTGAAAGTCACTGCAGGGAGCCTCAGCCTGCTGTGACAGGCAGCTGCCAGGCTCAGAAATGATGCATTTCCTACAGGTTTCATCAAAATAGGGTTTTGCACAGCTGAGAGCAGTGGTGGATAAGGACTGTGCATCGCATGGAGCAGGGATGTGACACCTGGGGTCTGACTTTGCTGCAGTTTGGCAGCAGAGAACAGGATGTGGAACACGGAGACTTTTCAACTTTTATTTTATAACTCCCAGCAGGAGCTGTAGATCGCCCCTAGGCTTTGGTAGGGGCAGCATAAACACTGAATTAAATGATATTTCATGAACTGAGCACGTAAAACCAGCTTGCTTTTATTTTTCAGCCCACCTTTACTTTCAGCTCACACCTGGCACAGGTAGTTCTGGGTAACTTTTGAGTGTGGGGAATGTTGAGATTGTTCACAGAGGAAAATTCATCAAAGTGCCAAAGCATTCTCAGGATTGCACCGTGACATTGATTTCCAAACTTGCCTTGAGGACCAAACTTGTTAAAAAACAGGCTGGCAGTTCCCAACGATGTAATTTACTCCCAGTAGAGAACTGTCAGAGCCTGAGACTTCTTCCAGTTGGAGTATGATGAAAGATGCAACACTCTATAAGGAAATGAAATTAAAACAATCAGACAATCAAACCAAAATCCTCCCAGCTATTCCTTCCTCTGGCTTTCATTACACATCCTGTATCTTCTCTGTTTTGGATAATTGAATTGAAAGCTCTTTGAAATGAGGAGCTGTCTACATTTCAGCTCTTATGTAAGACTAAGATCACTGTTGGTACTTCAGAAAATACATTCATTTTTAGCTTTTGTCTTTACTACTTCTGAAGGAGACATTTGGCCCTGGATGTGTGTGAGAACTTCCTAAGGATGAACAAAGAAACAGCAGCCTGAATTGACAGCCTGTAACATTTTTCCTGAGGGATTTTAGTTGGTTGTGAGCTAAGGAGGAGTCTGGGATATCTCACATCTTGCCACTTTGTGCCCAGTAATGCCAAACTGCACCTGGGAGTTAACTACAGCCAGGAGGAGATTCTCAGGTACATCCCCACTGTCCAGGCCAGAGTCCCCATCCCTGGAGGGATTTGACAGAGCTGTGGATGTGGCACTTGGGGACAGTAGTGGTGGACCTGGCAGTGCTGGGAGAATGCTTGGATTTGATGATTTTCGAGGGCTTTCCCAACACAAATGATTCTTTTGTACTTTGATAACCTCATGGCATTTTGGTGAGTGGTTAAAAAGCCAAGCATTTGTCTGATAATCATGAAACAGATTTTTCCCCACCTCTTCTCTTCCAAAGCCAGAGCTCCAAGCACTGCTTTACTAAAGTAATGGCTTTTGCTTTTCTGTCCTCAAGGATGTGCAGAATGTGGGGCTTAGAGAGGTGGTCCTTGGTTCAAGATTGCTCTGTTTGTGCTGAATCACCTCCTCTGCAGAGCTCCACTCTCTCTGGGCTCCCAGACCTCTGGAACAGATGCTATTGTGCAACAGGAGGGGCTCTGAGTGAAGTTTCCAGAACAGATTTTAATTAGAAACATAACTTCATACAGTAGCTTGGAATGAGTACAGGGAGGGAAAAGAAAAAAAAAAAAAAACAACTCCAAGCAAGAGATGAAAAAGAAAACACCAAAAAGAAGAAGGGCGTTTTACTGGTGTTTTGTGCTGAAAAAGCACTTGACAGGAAAACTGAAGCACAGAGCAAGCAGTAACAGCTATCTGAGCCCCTGGAAACGGTGTAAATCTGCATTGCCTCATTGATTTTCCGAGAGCTGCCATTTCTCATTGACCTCAGCACTGCTGTGCTCCTTTATCCCAGGGAGGACCCCAGCCAGCTTGGCACTGCTGAAATCCAGAGACTTTGAATACTTGTTTGTTTGGTGTTGTTTTGTTGTTTTGGGAGAGGGTTGGGTTGTTTTTTTTTTTTTTCCTGTTTAATTAAAATTTAATCAATCTTTTGTTTTGTAGATTGCCCTCCACTTGGTCTAGAGACATTAAAAATTACTGACTTCCAGCTCCATGCCTCCACAGCAAAGCGCTACGGCCTCGGGGCGCACCGGGGAAGGCTCAATATTCAGGTAACATCAATTTTTCTCCTGAGTGGGAGAATGGCTCCAGGTTGTGCTGCTGAATAAAGAGAACCAGTGGATAGTTATTGGTTCTGACTGCTTTGTCAGCTCATGTAATTCAAATGAAGGGGAAACACTGGGGTGGTAGAAGTGAGTAAGTTTGATGGATAACCTTTGGGTTCGTGGGCTAGTTAGGAAAAAACTCCAGGCTTGGTGTGCAAACGCAGGCAGAGCTCTGTGAGCAAGCAGAGGTGGGGCAGCTCCCTTCCCAGCTCCAGATCATCCCAGCTCCCTTCACAACCAGCCTGCAAGGAAGCTCTCACGGCAAGCTGCTTTTCCTTTGTTGTTTGCCTGTAGTTAATGACAGTGGTTAATTGAAAGCGTGGTTTCAAGTGAAACCCTTTCCCTAAGGCAGTTTTTTTTTCAGAAGCAGTGATTATACCAGCCAAAAAATGCTTCAGTTCAGAACTCTCTAACATACAATCCCATTTAGCTTCTTTTATTTAAGATGAAAGATGTGTTTAGGTGCTTTGCAGGACCAAACGCTGTTTGCCCATTTCTCGTGTTTCTGTTTCCCACTTTATTGTTAGGGCTGTTCTCTGAAAACGTTACTTTGTATGATAAAGCACAACACTTCAAGTCATAAACAGGATATCAGCACCCAGCCAAGTTTATTTAATTCGTTCTCTGTCATTATTAGACCCCTCCATTTGTGTTTCTCCCCAGCTGAAGGGGTCTGATGCTCAGTGGGGCTCAGGCTGGGACGAGGAGGGCTGAGCCCTGATCAGCAGTGCCACTGCACATGGTTCCCTCTGGAAGAGGGATCACCCTCGTTAAAATCCCACTGTGCCTCTGCACAAGGTCTCTCTGAGCTACCCTCTGGGGAAAATACCTGCATACCCCTCCTGATTTTTTTTTTCAGTGCTTGTTTTAATGTATTATAGTTGGTCAGAAAGCTCAGGAAGCACTTTGGAAAAGCCAGCTGTGGGGAGGAGTGGCAGGCAGGCAGCACAGAGGTGGGAATGGGCTCTTCCCTTCCAATCCAGTGGGCAGGTGCCTGGGCTTGTGTGCAAGGTGAGGTCTCACCTGCAGCCTTCATATTTATTGAGGGAGTTTGCTTCTTTACTTGATATTTTCTGCTAGGAAAAAAACCCTCATGACCACAAAAAATGGAATGCAGATGATATTCAGGGGAGTTCTAGAGGAATACTTATTTTATTACAGTCTTGTTTATATAAAGGTATAAAACCAAGGACTGTGATGCAAACCTCTGAGTTCTCTGTCAGTTCTGGCTACTTATTTTTCATGCTGCTGTTGAAGTTCAATTTATTTAATCACAAGACCACAGTGATTTAGACCAGGAGTCCATCCAGTCCTGTCATCACCAGTAGTGTGTTAAAATAAATAGAAAGGTGATAAATAAATATATAATATATATATAATGAATAGAGTGTTACCAATGGCTGATGTTTCCTCTAAATATAACCTCCAGAGAAGCCAAGCCCAGTCTTCCACTGGGAAGCAAAACAGAAGGAAAATGTCACTCAGCTCTTCCCAGAATTTCCCAAAGCTTGGATTAGACCTTTTTTTTTTTACCCCCACTGAAACTATAGATACAGTAATTCCCTAAACCCTCTCACCCCATAGGGTTACTACTACTGTTAAAAAAATCTTGGCTTGCCTTTATTTTTCTTTAAAAACAGTTTTCTTTGGGCTTAGTTAAAAATGAATAGTGCTAAAAGTTTTCTAAACCTAGAATCTGCAGGTCCCTGTCACTGGGGCTTCAGTCCCCCTGTCACTGGGGTTTCACTGCTTCATTTTACTCTGCATGAAGATTTCTGAATTTCAGTCATATTTAGAGGGAATTTGCTTCTAAGCAAGGACAGGTACAGCAGGTGGCTGATGTGTCAGGTGGGTAATGAGGCCCCTGGTGATTTCTCTTTGCTGCTCAGCACAGGAGGTTGCAGCTTGCTGGGGAAAGGCAAAAGGCACTGGGATTTAAGCTGCTGTGCTTTCCTGCTGTGCAGAACTGTACATGAAGGAAAACACTTGGCCCAGCTCAGAAACACTGATGTGACACTGGAATTCTTTGAGTGTGTTATGCTGTGAGTATGGTGACAAGCACTTCTATGGGCTGCTGCCCTTGTCCAGAGGTCTGGACATCACCACAGAGCTGTCACAATGTTTGTGGGACTGTGGTGTTCCCCCTAAAATAACACAAAATCCTCTCTCTGCCCGACCTCATCATCTGATGCAAAGTCAGCTGAGAAGCTCAGGGCTCTCCCCAGGTAACTGGCACTGCCTCAATTCATGGAGAATTTGCAGAGTAATTAAGTTTTTCAAAAGCTTTTCAGGGTTTGTTTGTTCTTTTTTTTTTTCTTTTTCCTGTTTAGATTATCTGAAGCACATGAAATGATTCAGTTGGTGTGTGCTTTGTTCCAGAGAAGGACAGGCTTAGAATTGGATAAGGCTTTGCAGGATCTTCTTCTTTTGTGCTCTTGAATTGTGTGGGACCTGATTTTCCTCCCAGTCCTGCCTGACTGTGAGGATTAAGGTGGGATTTCTCAAGGGCACAAGCCATGGTAGTGGAGCCCCATATTTTGGAGATCTAACTGCAATAGTGGCACAACCAGCAGTAATTTAACATCATCAAGAGAAACCATGGCTTAAAATAATATTAATTGAGGCTCTCTGCCTTTGGGGATAAAATTCATTAGTATTTGTCACTCATATGATAATTAAGAGTGGTTGAAACGTGAATAATTTGTTGAACTGTGTTTCCTTCCCTTCCTCATTTTCCTGATTGGAGAAATCCAAACACTGAAGATTAACCAAATACAGCAATCCCGTGTCTGCAAACAGAGGCATTTGTGTATGAAGGAGAGCTCCCAGTGCCTGAAGGGGCTCCAGGAGAGACTGGACAGGGACAAGGGATGGAGGGACAGGACACAGGGAATGGCTTTAAGCTGGAAGAGGTTAATTTAAATGGGAAATTGGGCAGGAATTGTTCCCTGGCAGGGTGGGCAGGCCCTGGCACAGGGTGCCCAGAGCAGCTGTGGCTGCCCCTGGATCCCTGGCAGTGCCCAAGGCCAGGTTGGACACCTGGAGCTTGAAGCAGCCTGGGACAGTGGAAGGTGTCCCTGCCCATGGCAGGGGTGGCACTGGATGGGATTTAAAGTCCCTCCCAACCCAAACCATCCTGGGATTTCATAATTATCTTTCCAGGTCTGTTCCCTGTGAAAAACTGCATCATCAAATCACAAGGAAAAGACAAAATTATTGAAGATTTACTCCCAGCCTGTGTGTTTCAGTTCTTCCCTACTGGCAGTGCTTGCTATAAATACCTGTGATGAGTAATGCTTTTTTTTTTTTCCCCTCCCAAACTTTCTATGGTAAAATAATTTTTTTGATCATCCTGCTGGGAATGGAAAAGAATTTAAGCAGAGGTGGTTTGATATTTGGTGTATTTTTACTGCTGCTCCAGCTGATTTGTGACAGAAGACTGGAATTTCTTTCTTTATTTGGATACATTTTGGTAGTATCATCTTTCTCCTCATTATAGAATAAGGCTTTTAGAACACTGGTATTGTGAGCAAGTTTTTATTCTGCCTTGCACACATCTAATTTGGAAGAGAAACACGAATTAAAATGCAAAGGCATATTTTTTGTAAAGGAATTTGTAGCCTTCATCTTATTTTCTGGATACCTAATGAGCAGCTGATTAGGTTTAGCTGAATTACAATTTCCAACTTTCACACTTGGGAATGACTTACTTGTGAGTGACAGAAAAAAGCCTCCTTTCCTCTATCCAAAAAAGGTTTGGTGTTTTTGGGTTGTTTTTTTTTTTTTTGTGTTTTTTTTTTTTTTTTTTCATAAGGCACTGCACA
The DNA here is from genome assembly GCA_013401035.1 of Horornis vulcanius. Taxonomy (NCBI): domain Eukaryota; kingdom Metazoa; phylum Chordata; class Aves; order Passeriformes; family Scotocercidae; genus Horornis; species Horornis vulcanius. Next base: position 16,732 of record VZUA01048484.1, read on the forward strand.
TTGAGAAATATTTTTGTATTTGGCTGCCAGAGAAACACAAACTGGGTTAGACTTGGAGTTATTCTTGAATATTCTGTGAAGGGAAAAAGGATTTGCTCAAGACTTAGCCCTGGTTCCAATTTTCATTAGCTCCTTCAGTCTCCTGCTTATGAAAATAATTTAAGTACCCATGACATAACTTGAATCTGTTTTTCCCAGTAATTCAATATGGATTTTTAAAATTCAAGTAAACACCTTACTGAGGAAAGGTATATTGCATTATTTGATAGAATACTTGGTACCTATCTCTCAGGAATGATCATTTTCCCCAAGAAATTTAATAGGAATTTAATTACTAAGTGATGAATGATTATTTTATAGAAACAGTTTTTTGAAGTGGCCATAGGGAAATGAAGCACCTTCAGAAAAAAAATAAAGACTTGAAGCTTGAGAAATTGTAGCATAAGTTTCTTGAGTTTTTTTTCCTTCAGAAACATTTATAAAAAGAACTTCTCATTGATTAAATTCCTCTTTTTCACGTAGCATTTTATGCTGATTAGGCACAGACACTTGCTTCTATTTACACAGTAAAAACCTTTTATTTTAGGTTCAGAGAAGCTGATAACAGAAAATAAGAGAGCAGGGAGAAGTAGCAGAATGGTTTCTTCTGTTCTTTCTTTTATTTTTGGTGGGTTTTTTGTGGTTGGTTGGTTGGTTGGTTGGTTTTTTTATCATATCTTTGCCCCTATTTAAAGGCAGAGTATTTTTTTAAGCTGTGTATAACTAAGACTCCCCATATTTGATATGTACTTTAAACTTGACTTTATTTAAACCCAGTTGAAACCATGGATACTCAAGAATGTAATTTAGGTGGGAGGGTTTTTTTTTACTTTAATAAACACCTTTTTCACACTTTTGTCTTCAGCTTTCCACTTCTCATTGCAATGTAGAGGAGAGGTCTATTCCCTGATGAGCACCACACCAGTGGGAAATATCCTCAGTTTCATAAGGACCAGGGATTGGGAGAGAGGGGGACTTGTTCTGCAGGAGCTGGTGGAATTTCCCCAGCGTGAAGGGGATTAGCTGGATGCTGGTTCAAGGTGCTCTGTAGATCTTAACACTTCCTGGCAAGGTTTTAAAGCCTGAGGCTACTTCAAATTCCATCTTATTTTAAAATGCATTGAAACCTTTTCTTGTGAAGGGTTATAACTCAGGTCAGTGTTTGTATTCTCATGTTTTCCCATTGTTCTGCTCTCCTTGAAGAATTTATCTGCCATTGTTAATAGGCTTTTTCTCTGTGTTTTTTCTGCTTTGTCTTTTATACAAACTTCTCCTCAAAATATCAGGGCTAATGCATAGAAGTAGGGGGCATAATTTAATTTTGGTAGATGTAGGAAAACAACTAATTTTTAAGCTGCCTTATCTCAGATCTGAATACCCAAGGAAATGAGAAGTTTTAGGGATTGAATCACTGTCGTGTTTTGCAGCATTTCCTTCAGATGCATCAGAGCCACAATGGGAAAAGGAATTAACACTGCATCCCCTCTGAGTTAGAGCCACCCACTGGGATAGAAAAATCTGTAAACCTCTTCATTTTCATTTGGGAAATATTTAAAGCTATCCATTCTTGGAATTGCACTGATGGCAATGATAAATGCACATAAACCACAGATGAAACACCACAAAAATACACATAGTAGCCTCAGAGGACCACATGGCAAAGCTTCTGTGCTGTTCGTGGCAGTATCCAGCTTGGTGCCAAACATTTCCCGGGCTTTGGAAGGAAAATAAATCTCTGAAGGCTTCAGATGCTTTTTTTCATTAAATTCTAGTTCAGATTTATTTGGAAAACAGTCTACCCAAAATACCTTCAGCTATTTCTTTGAAAATGTTGGGAAGGCTGTTTGTGGTGGGTTTCCCAGCAGAAATTGGGATGCAGCTTGGTGCCCAAGTTGGGGAACAGCCAGACATTCCTGAATTTTAACCTTTGCCACCCTTGCTATGAAAATTAATAATTCTGGTTCTGGTGGGAAGTAGTGTTACTCTTTCCTTATGCCCTGCACTCTGCTTTGCTGCTTCCAGGGAAAACAAGATTTTCTAAACCCTGACCATTATTTACATGAGCTGGAGCTGGCTTTTTAGGGTTTCCAAACTCTGCAGACCATGTGGGTAATTTGTTCTGGGTAAAGGCTGTGGCTCTGGGTCTGTGGCTCTATCAGGCCACAAGAACAGACTGAAGCTCTGTTTATATTTTCTCACTTAAACTTATATGTCAACATTCTTAGTTTTCAAAGGGACTTCCCAGAATTTCCTGCCCTGCCTTGAGTAAGGAAATATTTTGGTGAGTTCCTCGAGGGTCTTAAAAGTGGTGCCAGAGGAGTGAGGGGGATGAATGATGTGTTCCTTTCTTTTTCCCATGAAAGACCTTCAGTTTCTTAGCTCTGATTTATGGTCAGCTTTGCCTTCTTTTCAGGCAGGTGTTAACGAAAATGATTTTTATGATGGTGCTTGGTGTGCAGGAAGAAATGACCCCTACCAGTGGATTGAGGTCGATGCTCGAAGGCTGACAAAATTCACTGGAGTCATCACACAGGGAAGGAACTCCCTCTGGTCGTAAGTACAATCTGACTTTTCTCCATGGGCTTCTGAGCTTTCAGACCAAGGAATTCATGTCCTGGTGTGCTTTGGTTCTTCGAGAAAAAAAAAAAACCCAGAAAGACTGGAAATGCTGTGAGACATCAAGTAATTGAATGGGACAGCAGTAAAAGGCAAAGTCATTGTATGGGGCATAAAATAGAAGTTTAAGGGTAGCAAACTTCTGTAGTCATGATCTGCATCTGGGCCTTTACACTGACCTTGGCATATTTGCATGGGTGAAACTTCCTCATTCTTTTCCCATATTTAATTGGGGACCTTTTAAATTTAGTTTTGAATAACCACGCCTCTTTGAGATGTCTTAATTCCCAGGTAATTACCAAGTAATTGCTGTAATTCCAAAACCACATGATTTTTATGTGAGCAGATAAACTTTGTAGTACTATAGATTTATATTTACATATATATACACACACATATATATACAATATATATTACATATCATATATTTAATATCTAATATCTAATATATTGCATATTATACATTACATTTATACATATATTATTATATATATTAAATGATAATTAATTTTATTTTAAATATGACTTAATTACATGTCTGCATATAAATATATAAATATATATATTGCATATGTATAAAAATACATTATTTTTGAGATTTTTGGCCACTGCTTGTGCTAGAGAATGTGCTCATGGCTTTGGGAAATAAGTGTTTTGCCCAGATTTGTCTGCATTTACTCCTCTGTGATTGTCGTGGAGTGCATGTGAGGGATGCAGCAATCAGATGGCAGGAACAGGAACTTGAGATGAGGATTTGGGGTTTTTTTCCTGCTCTTTATGTGTTTGTTTGGCCTTTTAATTTGTCATTGAGTCTCACAGCTTGATGTGAACAGATAATTCCACTTGTGCTGCTGGAGCTTTTGCACAAGTGTGCAGGAGATGCACAACCACTCTGACAGATCCATTCTGGTCTGAACTCTCCCCTAGAAAATGAATGTAACATGTAATTGAAGGTAAAGCAGAAAAAATGCCACTACATCTTAGAAAAAGAGCATTTTTCTCTCTTAATTTTCTGTGTGTGTGTGGTTTTTTTTTTTGTTTAATCCCTTTTAACGTGGTTGTGGGAGTAGGTGCTTATTTGGCAATAAGGTTTCTATATTTATCCCACATTGTTCTGTGGTAGGTGGATAATTACTGTAGCAAACCTTCCTCTTTTCTTTATTCATCCTCTTGACATTGCTGCTCCTCTCAACGCCAGAGCTGCACTGCTTCATCCTGTCATGCTTCTATTTTTAGTTCAGCTCTGTTAGGAGTTTACAGCAGATTTTGACACTCTATTTATAGCTGGTATTCACAGTCATCTTGGGGTTTTGGTTTTTTTGGGGTTTTTTTTTGAACCATAGAAACACAGAATCACAGAAAAGTTTGGGTTGGAATGGACCTTAAAGGTCATTGAGGCCATGAGCAGGGAATTTTGTTTTTGCCCTCTTTCCTCATAAAAAATTGGAGGGCAGAACCCTGAGGGTCTGCAGGAAGAGCAGGCCCAGGCTCCTCCTGGATTTCCACTCAGATTTGAGGAAAACCAGGCACATTCCTGCCTGATGGGAGCCAAGATGGTCCCAACAGGACCAGCTGCACTGCGGGGCAGGTTGATTGTCCCAAAAACACCTCCTGTAGGGCTGACCTGTGCCCATGGAAGGAGCAGGGCTGTGGGGAGGAGCAGCCCTAGTAAGGGACAGAAGAGGAAGGGGTAGGATTTGTGTCAGGTTCCTCTGTGCCTGCTCTGCTCAGAAAGCCAAGGAGGCTCAGCAGCTTCCTTCCCTCACCCTCAGCTGCTGACTGCCGTGGGATCAAGGGGGATTGTTTGTGATATGAAAGCTTGTACCAAAAGATGCCCTCTGTCACCTGAGGCACCTTCCCAGCTTTATGAGGCTGTGTGACAAGAGGAGAGTGCTTTCATGACTGATGGAAACATATGTTGGAGAATAATCTTATTGTAGGTATGGGAGCCAAAAAAAACACCTCTCTGATCTGTGTTGTATTAGAAGTGAAAGCCTGCCAGGCAGGGGAGCTGAGGTAGAGGCTTTTATTTAGTCCAAAGCCTTGGAGACTTTCCCAGCTTTATATTTTAAAAATAAAAAATCAAGACACTGAAGGAGAGCAGGCTTATATTAGATATTAGGAAGGAATTCTTCCCTGTGAGAGTGGTGAGGCCCTGGCACAGGGTGCCCAGAGGAGCTGTGGCTGCCCCTGGATCCCAAGAGATCCAAGGCCAGGTTGGACACTGGGGCTTGGAGCAGCCTGGGACAGTGGGAGGTGCCCCTGCAGGGGATGGAACAGGATGATCTTTAAAGTCCCTTCCAACACAAAGCATTCTCTGATTCCATGACACTGGGATAAAGAACCAGTAAAAAAACTCCTTTTATTGAAGAGGAATCTTTTAACAAAATGAAAAAAAAAATGTGTTTCACTGGAAGATCTGCTTTGATCAGGTTTGTACCTGTCCTGGTCCCTGTAGTTTCCTGCTGCTGACTTAATGAGGACATTTAAAATGCCAAGGGAGGGCAGGCAAGGACACCCTGCTGAATCCTCTACCAAACCTTCACTGCAAGGCTGCAACACTTGAGTTCAGAGCAGTCTGGCCTTTGCCCTCCTGTGTGTGATGCTGCAGCCAAAGCTCTTTTACTGCTGCTGGACTCATCCTTTTCCTCCTTTGGAGCAGCCCTGGCACCTGGAGCCTGGTTGTTTTCATGACCACTCCAATCAGGCAGGATCTGCTCTCATGCAGCTTTGCTCTTCAGGGTTTTTTTTTTTCTTTTTGCTTTCTATGCAACGATGAACTGAAGGTTACACTTCACACAATGCAAAGAGCACAAAAATAATTGGGATTTCCATTTCCCGTGCACTGGCAGGAGCTGCTTCCCCTCAATCCTTCCTCTCCTGCTGTTCCCTGTCTGCCCTTCTGGTGGATTGTGGCTCCTCTTGTCCATGCCAGGCTTGAGAGAGGAGAGCCTTGAGGAGGAAGGGGCCGAGTTGCAGAAGCAACTCTTGAAAACACAGATGAGCTGACGGGAGAGAAGGAAACTGAGCCTGGCCTGTGATGAATACTTGGATTGTTTAATCATTTCCTTTTTAAGGAAAAGCATTTCTGAGTCAAATTTTTTGCTCGGCTGTGAGTTCTGTGATGGTCACAGGGAATCAAATCTTTCTCCTCTCTTCTTTTTTAAGCCTGTAACAAGCAGAAACAGGCTTTGAACAAAAAATCCTGGATTTGAGGAGCCCTTCCTTTAAACCAGTTAAAGCAAGCACGTGGGCTCGAGGGCTGTTGCTGTTCAGGCACCTCAGTCATTCCTGAGAAACCTGAAATCATGGAAAAGTTGCCTTTTGCCACCATAAATGGGCAAATCTGCTTAGATCATCCAGAAGTTCTGCAGATGATGAATTTTGCAGAAAAAGTGGAGCCCAGCTGTGAGAACCAGGACTTCTTGTTGATTTTTACACTGAAGATATCCAAAAAATCAGGAGTGCCACCAGTGCTGGTTAATAGGAATAAAACCCAGTGCCTTGAAAGTGGGCAGGATATCCGTTGCTTTGGGGGAGAAATAATATATGTAATTCTTCATTTTGCTGCCAATGCATCTTCCAGTTTTAGGCACCAAATATCTTTAAAGAGCTGTTCAAAGCTGTAGAGTGGGACACTGGAAGCATCACTGTGGAATTGAGCCACGGATTTAAAGCAATGATGTGGTGGTTTAAAATATGCACTCTCTTGACAGAGGGAACGAAACTATTAATCACTCCTAGCACTTTGGCAGGAATTTGAAAAACAGAGTAAACTTCTTTCCCACAAACCAAACTCTCTTCTGATAGTTCAGCATCATCTTTTGTTATCAAGAGAAAACCCACATGTCAAAATAGAGTCAGTGTGTGCTGACAGTAGGATAAAGCTTCAGGCTGTGTGAATGCAGAGGATGTTTTGGTTTTCAGGAGAGGATGTAATGTTGCACTGAGTGAGATGTATTTTCTAAAAAATAACCTTTCAATCATGGCAAAATGTGAACTATCAATGCACGCCATGGAATGACAAAATGACAACAATTAAAAAAAAACATGGATGAAATGACCTGGGCAGAAAGTTGGAATTCCACAGCAAAATCATTAAATTTTTAGAGAAAAATCAAAATAGACTTATTTTCAAGCATGTTCTCTTTAAGGCCTTTCAGCTTCATCAAAATATTGAAAACATTTTACTTTAATGCAAGATATTTGTCTTTAGGAAAAAAAAAGTAGGGAGAGCATCTTAATTTTTCAGGTCTGATTTTGGGTAGAGGTTATTCCCTGTGTCTTCCAAAATTGCAACAGCTCTTAAAAGGTTTGAGGAGACACCAAATCAGTGGTGTTGGAATCAATGGAAGGAATGACTCTCATGTATTTCCTGGCTCTAAACTGACACACTTTTAAGCTGGTCACTTATTTTCATTAGTGCTGAAGAAACATTTTAACTAGAAGCTGGTGTAGACACCATTGCAAGCTCCCTGCTGTGTCACTTGTTTGATTTCCCTGTGCTGCTCTGTAGGGATAGCAAATAATAAATATCCAGCAGATTGGATTCAGTGTCTGATCGTGCTTCTGCTACAGACAGGATTCCTGTGAGTGAATAGGGGAATGATTTTGCAATTTTTTTGGTAGTACACCCTCGACCTCAGCCTTCCCTGTGTGCACTGTAGCTCTTCATGATGCCTCAGCATCCCTTTTGACAAACTGTCCTGAGGGGATTGTGGGTCTGTAACAAGCTGGGTGCCTTCCAGAGATACAGTTGAGGATAAATTTAGGTCAGTGCAATTTGCCTGCTTGCTTCTAATTTCGGTGCTACAGCATTCTGCTCTTTAGTCACAAAATGGATGTGTTGCCCCACATTTCATTGCTGCACTCACTGGCAGTTTCTGAGAAGCTCAGAATTGTTTTTTAGGCAGTGTCTATGGCAAGGGGGTAATTTCCTTGCTTGCAAGGCAGTGAAAATCAGGGTCACAGAATCATTAAGGTTGGAAAATGCCTCTAAGATCATCAACTCCAACACTGCCAGGGTCTTTTCAGCTATTCCTGGTACCAATGTCATGGTCTCAGTAGTAGCACTGGCTTCCTGAAGAGATAATCACATGAGCATTTTCAGTATTCCAACAGTGACAGAAGAAAGAGCAGTGATAATCCTTGCAGTGACACTGTGGTAGCATTCAAGAAAGTGGGGTGGATATTCACAGGTATTTCGAGCTGTTACTACAATCTAAGAAGACAGAATTTTTGCACTGTACGCATGAAGGGTTGAAATTCAGCAGTGCAGTGCTGCTTGTGAGAGCAGAGGAGAATAAACCATAAACCATGCCCAGCTCACAAGTACAACAAAGTTGACTTTGAGAGCAGTTCCTCCTGTCCCTAAGCAGAGGCTGTGAAACACACCCTGGTGAAACTTCAACAAGTTCAGTGGATATGTCTCGATGTTTTATCCAAATCATGTAACAAAACAAGCAGCTGCTGTGTGCAGACTCGAGTAATTCTGGTGTATTAAATCAGTGCAAACTGTTATTTGCCCTGATTGGGTGACAGGACTGCAGGGATTATTACATCTTGTCCAAAGTCAGCCTCATGGAGTGGATCGTTCCAAATCCATCAAAATCATGTCAAGTGTATTGATGGGACTTATAAAACAACCTGAACTCATTGCAGGAAAAGCTCCCTTGAGATAATAATGTCAGCAATTACATGTTCTATTAATGTTTATGATGGGTTTACCTAATAAGTTACATTTTCTCTTGACTGTGGCTTGGTGAATCCTTCTCATGGGTTTCATGAGCCAGCCTTTGGCAGCTGCACCTCCAGTGCTCTCCATCTTTTGGTTTAATTTCAGTCCCTGTGAGCCTTAAGTTTTAGCTTTCATATGTTTCAGATTCTGTGCTGCCCAGGGGTGCAGTTCTGAGCCTCACATCCAATGTCAGTCAGCTCTGCACAGAGCAGGGACACAAAACAAATCCTTTTCCTGCTGGACACCAAGGACAATGATTACAAGTTTTCAGGCCCAAAAGCACAAACAGCTGTAGGCTGAAGAGAGAAAACAAGAAGGATAAACTTGATAAACTGAAGTTGTAATTGGACAATCAATCCCAAAATGCAAATGGACCAAAACTGGTCAAAGTGTGAGACCTGGTGACCGTTTGTCCATTTTGTGACCATTTTGGGCCCATCTTGGGTGCAGCCCTGGCCAGGCCCTGTCCTGCCCAAGGTGTGTCCTGGAGGCCTTTCAATAAATCCCTGCTTTATTCTCTGGCTCTGTCCAGTCTCTGTTCCAGCTCAGCCTAATGGAAAAGGCATCACCTGTGCCCTGCTGATTTTCCAGCTCAATTCTTGTCCCCTGGCCAGGATTCTGTCACAGCCTTGGTCACCCTGATGAGCGCTCCCCACCTCCCCTGGGCTCTGGGGAACTGCCTCTGTGACCAGCTCGGGTGATCCTGTGTGGGTGGGGTGCTGGCAGCACACCCAGGGACAGATTTATGCTTTCACAACTCTGTTTGACAGCAGTGTCAGAGCTGATGCTGTTCTGTTGTGGCTCTGATTTGTCACGGGGATCCTCTGCCCGAGCCTCTGTGACTCACTGGCAGGGAGCAGGTCACTGCCACCCCCAGGGACAGCTCCTGCCTGGCCACTCTGCACTCTCAAAGGGTGCTGAGGAGAGCACAGAACCTGCCCTGCACAGTGAGGCTCACTGGGGATGCTCAGAAAAGCTCAAAAGCTTTTTAACCTCCACAGAAGGGACTTGAAACCAAATGAGCCAAATCCTTTTGGAAAAGGCGATTTCCAGTGAATTTCAGCATCTGCTGCAGCAGATTACTCACACTTACTCATCACAGCCTGGATTTGTGCGTTTGGCACGTGCAGGATGACTTGTTGCAATGAGAATGGTTGGGTTGGGGGTCACCCTGGGGTCATCAGGCTCTTTGTCCCTCCACTTGTGCCCTTCCCAAAGCAGCATCCCTTCCACACTTGGCCACCTCTCTTGGTAGCAGTGAGACCCTTCAGCATTGCTGTGTTCTCTCAGCTGTGGACACCAGTGGCAGTGTTTGTTTGCTGGTTACTCTCAGGGCCTTTCATTTTCCTGTATTTCAACATTCACAAAGTGAGGCATTGCCTGTAAAGTCTGGAGTTTTTCTCCTCGAATACACGACTGATTTACAAAGATGAGACAGGCGCAAAAAAGAATGGAAAATTAAGAATGCCACGAAAGGAGGTTCAGAAGAAAAGGCATCACAGCTTGGTTGTGGTCACCAGAGGATCTGGTGCGGAAAGAATTTCAAACTCATGCAAATTTTGTTGCAAAGAGTGGCCCAAAATGAGGGGTGTTAAGACCAAAATGTTTGGGGCAGAGGATGTCTCTAACCCTGGCACCTTCAGGCATTACTGGCTGAATGTACAACAGCAAAAAGAAACATCCACAGCTGGCACCAGATTTTCTAGAAAGTCATAAAATTCTTGTAAAAACCTATCTGTAAGTTGCAGATGTTGAGTTGGAATGGTGTTTGCAACCCCAACTCCTGTTTATTGAGTGAAACTTTGAAAAATTTCTCCTGAATTTGGTTCAAGCAAGTGAAATTCTGACTCTGAGCTTTTCTTCATAGGGCCTCTAAAGAGATGGATTTCACAGCAGTACATTCATTTCAGTCAGCTAGAAGCAATTTTAAAAATTAAACATTCAAAGATTTCAATTATTAAAAAAAAATACCCCGGCTGGCTAGTCAATCTTCATCTCCTAAATCATATTTATTTTAATTAGTTTGCAAAACTTGCTGGGCTACCTGTGGTTAGCCTGGGCATTTTTTGACTTGGCTTATTGGGAAGCTGTTTGGCAGTGGGTGATTTAAAATTTTATCAGCACAAATATTATTATAGAATATTAATATTAATGGGTTTACATTTAATTGCATGAGAGTACAAATTAATTTTTCAAGTAGAAAGGCATTTAATTGCCAGCATGCTGATTCTGTTGCATGAGTATCATTTAGTATAAGGCTTGTCCAGCATTTTTTTGGTATAGAGATCTTGCTATATAAAGTATTTTGGCTGTCAATTTATTTATTATTGCTGGATACACATTTATTTGCCTGACTGGCTCTATTTTATATTAATTTTTGGGGTTTGTATTGCAGATAAATCAGGTTAGCCTGACAGCAGAAGAATAAAATGCTCAGTTGGGTCTGTTGTGGATGATCTTGGGAGCTCTGCTGGTGTTTGCTGGTCTAGTTCCAAGATTGTCAGGGAATCATGGAATAGTTTGGGTTGAAAGGGACATTAAAAATCATCCTGCTCCAATCCCTCTGCCACAGGCATATTCCATTATCCCAAGGTGCTCCAAGCCCCATCCAACCTGGTCTTGGATGCTTCCAGGGATCCAGGGGCAGCCACAGCTGCTCTGGGAAATCCATTCCAGTCCCTCCCCACCCTCCCAGGGAACAATTCCTGCCCCATCTCCCATCCAGCCCTGCCCTCTGGCAGTGGGAGCCATTCCCTGTGTCCTGTCCCTCCATCCCTTGTCCCCAGTCCCTCTCCAGCTCTCCTGGAGCCCCTTTAGGCCCTGGAAGTTGCTGTAAGGTCCAGTCCAGAGCCTTCCCCAGGCTGAACCCCAATTCTCTCCTTTCAAGATAGGAAGGTGCTCCATCCCTTCAATCTTTGTGGCCACTCTGGGCTTCATCTTCTGCTCACCAGCACCTCAAATCACCCATTTACCTCAAATCATGGGGGGTTTCCTTGATGTGGAAAAGCATCCTCAGAGACGAGGATCAAAGTGTTAGATTTATTTCACTTGTTACCTGCTCAACTTTTCAAAATTGGCCTTAAAATATTCCATGCAGCTCAAACAGAATAAACCCAAAGAGTCCCAACTCTCAGCTGATCCAGCCTGCTGGAGCCTGGGCAGGAAAAAGCCTGGCATCCCTGCACTGCTTCCCATTCAGCACTCGTTGTGTGTTCTCCTGAGCTGGGATTCAGCCTGGGTCCAACACACAGAAAGAAAAGTCAGGAAATTGTATCAGGGAAGGCACAGCTGGAAGGTGTTTTGCTGTTCTGGTGCTGCCCATGCTCTTTGTGCCCATGCTCAGGAGCCTGATGCCGTGGTTAGATAAGGAAAAGCTGATTACTGGGACAGGAACCTGCCAAAGCTGTAGGAGATCTGCTTTTAATTCTCTGCTTTGATTCAGGTTTACTCTCTCTGTCCCTGGGCAAGTTATTTAATCCCTCAGCTTTTCTTTTTGGATGAGAATGGAAAAGCAGGACGTTTCCAAGCATCACAAGAAACTGAATTTGAAATTGAAGGTGTTAAAATAAGCTTTGTCTAAGGCCAGTGCATTACAGATAAAAATCAAGTAATTAGTAATAATTCAAAAATCTACCACATTAAGTGAATTTGGATCATATTCTTGTACTACCTCTGAAAGGAATTGATTAATATTGTCAGTGGATACTGAGATTTTTTATCTCTGAAAGGAATTGAATAATGTCAGTGGATACTGAGATTTTTCAGATAGGCTGCTTCTGAAGAGATAAGGCTGCCATAAATTTTAAAAGGGATTACTTAAAAGGGATGCACCTGAATAATCCAAAGGATCCCTTTCAGATCTGTACCTTGTGATCTTTTTCCTGCATGGGGGAAATCTGTGGGGCAGACGTGGCACTTTGTGGCAGAGGTGATGAGCTGGGGGTAACCTCAGACACTTGTGGACTGTCATGCTGTGGCTTTTGTACTGCCTTGCCCTCTGCCAAGAGAGAGTTTGATAATTAATGCACTCTCTTCTGAATGCTGGCCTAGGACTTCCCCAGAATTCTGTCTCCTCAGCTCTATAAACCCAACAAATATCTGTATTTTTCTCTTTGGAGAGCAAAGGTAGGTCCTGGTTCTGGTCCTGAAACCAGAAGAGCTTCTCTGGAACAACAGCAGGGACATCCTGAGCCTTGGAAAACATTACAGCTTCTTTTCAGCCTTCTTTAGACAGCTTTATTGTTCAGTGCTGATGGGTCCCAAAAAGATTGGATGTGACAGAAATCCCTGTCTGCAAATCCCAAACCCCAGGAGATGGATCTTGGTGTCACCAGGTGATCACACAGATGAATTTCCCCAGTGCTTCTCCTAGCACAAGGCCTGGCTTCAGCTGCCGTGTTCCTCTGATGGATTGCCACAAAAAAACCCTTCAGATTTTGGTGCCTACATAATAAACCAGGTGTTTCTGGAACTCCTGGATCCCAGGAAGTTCTGTTCTTGCTGCAAACAGGCTGGAGCATGTGCTCACATGCAGCTGCTTCCTGGGGTCAGCAGCCCTCCTGTGCCACACACGGGTGGGAACACTGCAGCTCTCGGGAAGATTTAGTGAGCTGGATGTTCTTGTGCTGGTCTGGAGCTGTAGAAGTGTCTGGGATTTGAAGATACTCAGCCAAAAATCTGCCACTTTTAGGATTTTCCAGCTTTTTTTCCAGATCCTCTGACCACAAGAACACACACAGAGCTCCCCTTCCCCAGTGTGGGGCTTTTAGGGGGAAGGTGCCATTTCTCAGGGGCATCTGAATTTACAGAAGCCTTCTTAATGTTACCAGAAGCTGTTTTTATTATGGCACTGGGGGAAAAGGGGGAATGAATTAAAACCCTTGGAGGCAGCTTTGCATGTAGTGCCAGCGTGAAAAGGATCTGATCCCCTGTGATGTTTTTGTGCTGCTTCCTCTTTACAGGCAAACACAGTTAATAGTGTATGGTGTGTACCTTCATACATTGCACTGATTTACCTCATCCATGACCCTCTGAGCTCCTTCTGTCCTGCCAGTGTCCAAGACTGGCTGCAGTCCATTAGGATTTTATTTGCCTTCTGCCTCTCCATAGCACATTACTTGTTGCCACTCAAGATGGAAAGTGTGCAGGGCTACTTGTGTATGTTTTCCTTTGGGAAAAGTTTGACCTTTTGTAATGGTAGGGAGTGGGAAAATCAAAATGTGTTGAATAAAAGTCCCAGCTTAGAAATGTTACTGCGGCAGCAGCATTTTCTCATGCCAGTAAAGCAAGCTTGTTCTTTTAAAACATCCTATACGTGCCACGATTTTCTTACAAAATCTGTTACAGAGTCTGTCCACGGCTGCTGTGGTTTTATGTGACTTTAGTGCTGTGTTTGAATTTCTTCTGTGGATGTTGAGCAATGAATATGGATGTGCTGTGTTTGCCCTCGTAGTCTGATCTGTGCAGTTGAAGTGAGAAAAGTTCTGTAATACTTCAGAAGCAATGATGTTATTTGGTTTGTGGCGTTGCCTCTTTTGGTCATTTAGCCTGATTTTGAGAGATGGCCAAGAATAGCAAAAAAAAAA
>VZUA01048486.1:0-19966 GCA_013401035.1 Horornis vulcanius
AAGTGAGGGACAAGCAAAGGTCTCCACAGATCTTCACAGACACTGACAGAAGTCACATTTCTATTGAGCAGAACAAAGACATCTCACTACAGGAGGGGAAACAATACATATTGTGCTGTTCAGGAGAGATACAGATGCTTTCAGAACTGTGCAACCATTTCTCAAATTACAGAGCAACATCACAGTTTTCACATTTACTTGTCAAGCTTCTAACCACCTTTGAGGCTTCAGGAATTGTCCTTGGGAGCTCTGCTGACCATGCAACCCATGAACCTCAGCTGATTTCAGAACATCAGTATTTACCCATGTCTCCTGATGAGCCTTTTGGTCCAGGGAATCCTGCAGCTCCTCTTCCCAAGCCTGGAGAACCTTCTTCACCCTTTGTACCTGGGAGACCTGCAGGTCCTTTCAGCCCAGCTTCACTCAGACCTAATTAAGCATGGTTAACAAAGATAAGAGAGCCTATTCAAATTGCCTAATAGCAGTCAAATTATGACACAAAATGAGTGCTGATTTAAAAACCAGCCATGTACTACTGTCTCTGTTTCCAGCAGAGCAGCTGGAATTGGTGATTTGGTGCCTCACATGCTACTCTGGTTGTGCAGAGTGAATTTAAACAATCTGTGAGATGCTGAGAGAAAAGCATATGACTGTTCTGGTCTCCCCACAAGCTCTTGCACAAGAATGGGAACACAGCAGTCCTGTGACAGGATCTGCTGCCAGCCTGTGTGCTGTGTCTCTCACGAGGACACACCAGACTCCAGGTCTTTAAATAACCCTGTGGGCTTCATGCTGCAGCACAGGGAGGGAGTTCAGTTTGCAGAGAGCTGCAGAATGCACACAGGCACAAGTGGTGCAGGGAGAGCTGCAGGGAGATGTTCAGCATGCCACTCTGGCAAGGGTACACACTAAAAGCAGCTCTCAGGAAAATTGTGGAGGATCTATATGCTGCAAATCACTGCCTTCTGATAATGTTCTAAACAAAGAAAACACAGGTGTTGTTTGAGTTGTACATGTGAAGTCTGTCCATTTCCATGCATAAAACAGCTGCCACAAATTTTAGGTGCTAATTTACAGCAGGACTGTAACTAAACAATTCTTTTTGGTCAGGTCTTTCTTCACTTCTTTACTTTAGTAAAACCCTGTCTGCAACACAGAACTACATTCCATTTCATATGATTCAAAATATGAAAAAGTCCAGCAAAAGCTCCCTAATAGCAGAATCTGGAAACAAATCAAAGAAATCAGCTTCTGATTTTATTGATGCCTTCCTTGAGCTCCATTTAATGGAGGGCTCTGAAAAGCAGTACAGAAACATTTCATTGCTAAGTCCAACTCAAGGCAAGCATTTGGTGCTGCCCTGCTCAAATCAAACATCCATTAGAAAGTGTTCTATGATTTCTTTTCATTTGTTTTCCAGAAGTGACACAGTCCTTCAGGAATTCAAGGAGAACCACCACCAGAAAAGCCTCCTCAACTCCACAGGCTGCATCCTGTTCTTACTGGCATCGAAGAAGAATTAGTTCATGCACATTCAGCATCCTGAGGTTTTTATTCAGGTCATAATTAAAGGCAGAACTGAGTGAAACAGGGGGATTTTGTGGGAAACTCTTCTCATGGTGGAGCAGTTATGTATTTCCCAGCTATGACACTGCTACTCCACATTTCCTTTACCTGGTGTTCCAGGAGAGCCCTTTGTGCCTGGCAAGCCATTCAGACCATTTAAACCTGGAAATCCATGAAAGCCTGAGGAGACATTGGGAACACAAGTGAGCAAACAGGCAAACAATCTAGTGAGGTGGAAATGCATAAGGTGGCTCAAGGAGAATACAGCATGAGAGAAACCTGACTCAGAGGGGAGCACAGCAGGTAAAGCTGTGAAGTCTTCCTCCACAGAAACTCTTCCCACTGCTCTCCATGAACACTCATCAGTGATTCAAACTGAGAGCCCCTCCCTTTCCAACCATTCCTCTGCTCATTCCTAGCAGCTGGTGTTTGGGTGCCAAGAGGGAGCTCCTCCCCAGACACAGCTGCCTGCCAGAGACACTTGGCCAAAACCCTGCTTTTCTGACCCAGCTTCTCCTTCCATGTGCAGGTTGCACAGATACCTTTAGGTCCTGCTGTTCCACGAGCTCCAGGGAATCCAACAGCTCCTGGCTGTCCTGGGGGTCCTGGTGGGCCAGGGGCTCCTCTCAGCCCAGCATTTCCAGGGATTCCTAAGAGCAAGCAGAAAAATATTCCTGTACTACACATCATGTCCAGGCTGAAACAGCTCACAGCTCCATCTTACAGCTTGGTCCTGCACTTAACTCTTAAGATGGGTGAGTAAAGTACTATTTAAATAAAGCAAAATCTGATCCAAATCTCTCCTCATGCCACCATTAGCATCACATTTATCAAACTATTTATTTGATGGGGTTTTTTTAATCATAGCAGTGACATTCTTCATTATCCACAAAGTAACACATGAACAGTTAACACAGCAAATAACTAATTAAATTCTTTTTGAAATAAAACATTTCAATAACACCTTTCACTGTTCTCCAGCCTCTGACCTTGATAACTATCTGGGAATCTACCTGCTGATTACCCCACAACTCAAAGACACTTGGAGCCATTCTTCTGGGTAGGTTTGGCTCTAGAGAGGGAACAGACAAAAACATTGCAATGAAAGAGCTGTGAAGAAGCTGCTACTGCTTGTATCTAACTGAGATCTTCTCTACTTGTTAATGGGACTCCTTTGGGTTTCAGTGTTGCAGGATTCACCATATTTAACCAGCAGGACAAGGTGACATCTTACACTACTGTCAGAGAAAATTCCCATTTTCTTGCCAAACTTCTTGTTTAAACCTCAGCTGAGACAAACATGGCTAAGGAAGCATCAAGGTGAGGTTGTCATAGTCACAACATGAGCTGCAGGGCTGAGGTGCTCAGTCCAGTACCTGCTGGTCCTTCTTGGCCAAGATCTCCTGGGCTGCCTTTGGGTCCATTCACCCCAGTGTCTCCTGGGTAGCCTGTTTCACCCTTGGGTCCTTCTCTCCCTCTCTCTCCTAAAAGGATATAAACACACAAATCCAACTGAAGGAAGGCATGAAGAGGGTGAGAAATGTGATGTGCTGAGGTTGCAGCACTTGTGTTTGCTCAGCCCTGGGCTGCACTCCCAGGGGGCCAAATGCCAGTTCACAGCTGCCTCCTCAAGAAGTGAACTGAACCCAGCATTAGAACTGGGCTGGTCTCAGGTGTGTTCATTTCATCCACTTTGTGCCCCACCTGGATTGCATGACTCCTCAAATCCCACTTTCACGATTACAAAAATACCCAGGTTTGGCAATGCCAACCTGTTTAGTCTCTAGAATTTTGTATTCTTGAAGTGAGCAATCAAGGCCTACTTTACCTGGAAACCCTGGTTCTCCTCTCTCTCCTTTTGGTCCAGCAATGCCAGGAACACCAGCAGCCTCTCCCTGATCACCTGGAAAAGAAAGGAAAGCCATTCTGTCATTGACTGTGGACATCAATTTCCAGGGCTTGTTCAAGAGAATAAACCTTGCTATATTTCAAATTCATGGTGCAAAGACAAAGGCAAATGATGCACCTGAGTCTGAAACTGCTTGTAACATCAATGGATGCAGATCCACTCATGCAAATGCACAAGACAGACATTTACAGGTAATTAATTCCACAACATCCTGCACTTTGGACACGAGGGGATGAGAGGAAAGGGTCCTTCCTGCACTGCCCAACAGGCTTCACACTGTGCTGTGGCCAAACTTTCAGAGGACCTTAAAGTGTTTAGGCTTGGGATGGGTCTTGTCTGAACAAAGCCTCTTACAAGGGGATGGTACTTGGAGGCAGTCACTGGACACTTTCAGAACACTACTTATTCCTTTATCTCATTAATATTAATTAATGAGGACTGTGTATAATGAAAGACCATGTATGCTGTGAAAGATTTTTTACCCTTTGGACCAGGAAGGCCAATAGGTCCTGGGAATCCAAGTATTCCTGTGGTGCCATCTGAACCCTGAAAGAAACCAACCCAACCAAAATTAATCTTTGCTTTTTATTCTTGCTGTTCCAAGCTTGGGTCATGTGGAATAACAGAACACAAAGGTGTAGGGAGAAACACTATGTAAAATGTCATTTAATGGTATGAGCCAAACAAAAACAATCTGAGTAAGGAAAAATCCTGCCAGCTTCTGCTGCTGTGCTACAGAAGTACAAATTAGAACACAGGGTTTCCAAAGAGCACCCAGAGAAGAAGGTGATATTTAAGAAGGTATTTACCCTCTCTCCTGGCATTCCTGGAAATCCCATGATACCGTGTGCACCTTTCTGTCCTGACAGGCCAGGGGTTCCAGGGGGCCCAGGGAAGCCTGGGTCACCATGAGGACCTCTCTCTTTGCTTGGTGACCCAGCTGGGCCAGGGAGACCAGGCTGTCCACGGCTTCCTGGGATTCCTTTATCACCTGGGTAATACAGAAGAGTGGAATTGCATTCAATAATACATCCAGCTCATTTGGGTCAGTTGACATGTTACACTAAACTCCCCTAAAGAGGAAAAGGGGATGGCATTAGATCCACAGAACAGAACTTCAAAGGAAAACTGTTTCCTCAGAATTCATGCAAGTCTTGCTAGAATGGGAATGGCAGAACAGAAAACAGTAACACAGTAGGCACTGCCTAAAGAACAGGCCATGCTCCACTGCTAACAAGCCCAGATATTGAACAACTGATACTGGCTGCAGTGTTGTGAAATACCTCTAGGTCCTGGGAATCCTCCGAGTCCAGCTAATCCAGGATCTCCTTTGTCTCCTTTGATTTGCAGTGCTTGTTCTAAAGTCCCAAGGACAGGAAGACCTGGTGGACCTATATCACCTCTGTCACCTGAAGAAATAGAAACTCAGGAAATCTTCTTGCAAAATAATCTAGCAGAGAAAAACAGAACTTCCATGTCTCCTGATGTGAATTCATTAGCAATCTTTGGTAAACAGGTCAGAGTATTGAAAAATAAAAGACTGCAATATTCACAAGAATGATACCAGACACAGACATCTCAGAGCTGCCTCCTCTGCTGCACAGCCAGCAAAAGCCATTCAGCTGTTTCTCACCTTTTTGACCTTGAAGTCCCACAACTCCTGGACTTCCTTTTCCTCCAGCTGTGCCAGGAGTTCCTTTAAGCCCATTCACTCCAGGGATACCAGGCAGTCCTGGCATGCCAGGGAAGCCAAGCAGGCCAGAAGACCCTTTCTCACCTGCATAGAAATGTTGAGAAATAAAAAGGGAATATATACCAGTCTCTCCTGGGGCAGGTAGAAGCTGCCTGGGTCTACCCAAACCTGGGTACTTTAACAAGCACATGGCACAGAGCACTGTCACTTCTGTCACAGGTCTCCACTCACAATACTTTCAACCAGCACTTCTCAGTTCACTTTTGAGACTGTGGTCCTGCTTCCAGTGGAGATCAAACACAATCAGTTTCCAAGAGAACAACATACAGTTCCACAGCTTTGTGTTATTCTCCAGGTAACCAACTACTGTTTTGGTGCTTAAGGATCACACAGTTTGTAAATTTTTACTTTCCATTTGATTGGTGTTTGATTCTCTCCCTTCTTTCTATAAATTTCATTCACTGTTCATTTCTTCAATTTCCTTGTCTTTCTATTTTGATTTACACAATCCTTTGTCCACAAGAACCTAAGACCTTTAACACAGAATTCCTTATGAACATTATTTGATAATTAAATCCATCATTTGTAACTCAGCAGCGAAACAAATACATCCCAGCACCAGCTGGGGATTCATTCCCTTCCAGCAAGCTGGGCCTAAGATCAGTACCAGCAAGGTTATTTTTTTGTGGGCACAGCAATCTCCAGACTGAAACACCCACCTTTTGGCCCAGAGAAACCTGGACGTCCATCCTGGCCAAAAGGCCCAGGTGGGCCTAAGAATCCTCTTTCCCCAGGAGATCCTGGAGCACCATCAAGACCTGGGAAGCCTTTCATACCAGCAGGGCCTTGTGGTCCTACATCTCCAGCCACGCCTTTGGCTCCAGGAGGTCCTGAATCAATACAAGAGAGAACTCAGCAGAGGATATTGCACAAAATGAGGACAATTTGGGGCAGCTTCCCAAGCTCTTTAAACACAGCATTGTTTTTAATGACAAATGGACCTTATGGCACATGCAGCCTAATAGAAGGCATAAAGCTTAGAACTGCAAAAGCATTAGTCATCTAAAAATAAAATACCTACAAGGAGGTTACTGCCTACATCACTACACAACTGGCAAGAGTGAAACCCCTTATGACGTATCCACGTTTGAGCAGACACTGACCTGCAATGCACAGTCTTACCTTCATCATCAAAGCAGCCAAGACAGAATGGGGAGCAGCATCAATGCCAGCTTCTGCTCCCCACCCCATTGTCTGGGTGAGCCAGAGATCAATCAGCTGGACAGGCTGATTTTCACAATTCTTTTTTCACCTTGGTAGTTGAACTGCACTTCTCAAGAGCCAATTGCTCACTACAGGACCAAGCTGGTTGTGCTGTCACAAAACCAATACCATGGGCACTGTTTTGCCTCTAAATGTTTCTAGCTGAAGCTTTGTAATGGTTTACAATTTTAAACAAAGGCTCAAACCATTGAAAACAGAATACTCAGATCCAAAGGAATGAAGAGAAGAAAAACTCAGGTGGCTTCTGAAAAATTACATTTGCAGCAGTAGCAGTCAAGATTGGAGCTCTGTTATACTCAGGCCTTTATGCTACAACCCAGCACTTTTTTAAAGCAGATGGAAGAGGATCTGCCTTATTTAAGAAGACAAAACACACACTTAAAATCTCTGCATATTAATGATTTCCTTATAGGCTTGAGGCTTTGTTACTGTCTGAGCATTCTCATTACAATGGTTCTTTGCCTTCTGCTTTGATTAGCAATGATAAGGGGTATCACCTATGGTCAATGCAATTCTTGTAGCATTAAAAGCTGGGTTGTTAGTCCAGGAGCTTTTATGCTACACTGCATTTTCTCACCTTGACAGCCTATGTGAAGAACCCATAACCAAACAGTGTGACATCAGAAATGGAGAGTTGATGATAAATGGAATAGAAACATGGTGAAGGAAAAAACAGACAAAATATGTAAACTGAAAGAACAAGGCTACAAAAGAAATTAATGATTCAGGGAGACAACAGCTGCAAAAAAAAACTTAGTTATTTGGAGCTTATCATCCTAGCAATGGGAGGTTTTTAAAAACAGTTGAAGAAAAGTCAAATATGGCATACAGACCATAAATGTAAAACAATAGAGAGACAGAAGGAATACTAATATTAAAATTTAAAAAAAAATAAAACTCTATAATTTTCATTTCAAGTGTTGTTACTGCTTTCATTTGTTGCCACTGTGCTTCAGCACTGTCATTCTGCATGTCAGAAGAGCACTTTTATGCCCCAGACCATCATCTACCAATTCCCAGGTCTCTCTTTGCTTGGTTCTCAAGCCTTTCATATACTGTTATGAAGCACTTTAGTCAGTGCAGCTTGACAGATACTGCTGTACTCAAGTGGTGAGTTTTTTTTTTCCTCTGAAGTAAAGGAAAATAAAGTTCTCTTCAGCCCCAGCAAAGAGAAAGACAGAGAAGACAAGTGCTTGTCCTGAGAAAGCCAATAATTTTTCAATCTAAATCACATTTCAAGCAACCTCACACAATAGAAATTATTTGTCATGAAAAGGGGAAATGACGATTAGTCCATGATACAGCTAACAGTGTAAGAGCAAAGATGTTAAAAACATCATGACAGTGAAGATTGCTTTCTTCTTTCTGCTGTACTTTCTGCAGTACTGGGGTAACATTTCCCAGCAGGAATTGCCCAGCAGTCAGAGCCAACAGGGTCAAATTCTGCCCTGTCACCCCTAACCACAGGTAGGAGCTCACTCCAAACTGCCAAACTTCTCCCACACTTCAACACCACAGAGCTCAGCTCAGCTCCTTGTCCTCATCTGAAAACATCACATACCTGGTGCTCCTGCAAGGCCAGCTGACCCCAAGGGTCCTGGTTTTCCCTTAATGCCAAAGGGACCTCCAGGGCCAGGAGGCCCTCGCAGTCCAGGGACACCTGAATATCCTGGAGCACCCTGTTCACCTTTAACACCCAGGAGGCCTGGTCTTCCATCCAGCCCTGGAATCAGAGAGATGGGAGGTTACAGAGCAAATAAAGCAAAATTCACAGCTTTAATTTAAAAGTGAGTTCTAACAGAATCCTTTGAGTTGCATTAGATTCTAATAGAAAGCCAGCAAATCAGCATCTACGAGCAGCTCAGAGGAGTTGCATTACCTTACAGTGATTAGAAAGAGGAAGGGTCTTTGAAAGAAAACAATTTGATATTCCCAGATAGAAGCAGTATCAGTGCTTACCTTTTGGTCCTGGAAATCCAATATCACCTGTAAGCCCTTTATCACCTGGAAGCCCAGGTCGGCCACGCTCTCCCAGGGCTCCACTCTCAGCACCAAATACATCTCCAGGGGATCCTTTTATTCCAGCTAAGCCTGAAGCACCCATTTTCCCAGGCAAACCATCTGTTCCATCCAGTCCTGGAAGCCCTTGTGAGCCTTGCTCTCCTCGAGGTCCAGGGAAGCCTTAAAGAGAAGACCCATAGAAGTCACTCAAGAGAAGTACAGAATACTGCTTCCAACAACATCTCAAATAAAATACACGTTTTGAAAATTTCCATGAAAGAAAAAGTTGCTGGGAAAGTTGCAAAATATTTCAGTACTGAATTAGAAACAATATAGTATTGTACACATTGACCAGACAATAAAAAGAACTCCAGCAGCTTCCCTCTTACCAGGTTCCCCTTGCAAGCCAATTATTCCTGGAGACCCTGGCTGTCCTTTAGACCCATGTAACCCAGGTTGGCCTGGAATGCCAGAAAAGCCTTTGCTGCCTTTGGGACCTAAGGGTAAAAATATATTAATTAATAATAGCAACAAACGAATAGCAGAAGACAAAAACACAGCACAAGAAAACAGGATCAAATCTTTTCTGCAAAGCAGGTGCTGGATACACAATTTAAGCTAAATAAAGTCTCAAAGGTATGGCTGTTTATGAGTTACATAAACACAAAGGCAGAGGGTTTGTGTTCAAGGCTACATAAATGCTAAAAAATGGTGCAGTCAAGATGATCCTCCATGGGATTTAGGCCTAGCCACTTTGGGAAAAAAAAAAAAAAGGACATTATTCTGCCAGTTAACCCTCTGGAATAACTCTCACTTGGAGGAGGATTAATTAGGAGGTATTGTGTTCCTTGAGGAAGAAGTGCTGCTTGGCAGGCAGCCAGTGCATTACATCACATCACCTGTCCCTACCTGGCAGGCCTGGAAAGCCAGGGTTCCCTGGGGGCCCATATGCTCCAGGAACTATGCAGGGCAAGGTGATACCTGCAACAAAGAAACACTGAGGTTGCACACAGCCCCTCTCACAGGCAGAACAGGAACACCGAGTACCCAGATCATAAGTAGCTTTGAATGAATTTATGCAGATCAAGCACTGCTGACATCTCAAATATGTGATGTTAAAGAAAAGGCATTTGGAGCCTGGTGATTGTCTGACCTCATCCTTTCTACTGACTTGCTGCATGATCAGAATCTCTTGCTGTGGACTTCTTGTAGCAGGAGACCCAGGATTCCACCCAGCAATTTGTCCTCCCCAAGGCAGGGGCTCTGTGACTCCAAAAGCTCCAGGTCCAGGCTCAGAGTCAGTGGGAGCTGACAAGTATTCTTTTAATACTCGAGCAAGTTTCTAAACTGTGTAAAATCAGTATGCTGTAGTGTGAAATTCTAAATTAAATGTTCATTTGCAAGGTGAAATATATCTGCAGAGAGACAATACTGAGAGGTGTTTAAAACAAACTTCCTCCTAAGAGGTTAGGGCAGAGATGTGCATGCACGGAGGGTGGAATAGCAAGGTTTTGTTTTTTCTTCCAGCCTTACTCTCAAACTGTTTCTCCTACAGTCTCTCAGACTAAGAAATAATCACATGGCTTAAAGTTTATTAGCAGCAAACAAGACTCAGCTATTGCAGAGCTCTGACTGACTCCCACCTCTCAAAAAAAGGCTCTGGCAATCTCTCTTCAGTGGGATGAAATTTAGGGGGTCATTATCAGAGTTGCCAGCACATCACATTTGGCTGAAGGATCTCCAACACAAAAAAAACCCAAAACATTCTATTTCTGGTTTTCTGCAATCCTACATGAGCCTGATGCTGAATGGATTGTAAAACTAAACACTGAGGTCCTTCTGTGAGCCATACAGTACAATAAAGAATGGCATTTCTCAAAAACCAGGCATTAGGGGTGCACCTGGCATAGGAGGGGAAATTTTAATTAATAGAGCTCCATTCACAATGTCTCATGTAAGTTTTCCAAAAATGCCTCTGTTCAAGAGTATATTCTGTATTTTACATTATTAGTCAGCAGTAGAACACTTGAACAATGGATATTTCATGTGAGAATAAATGTAATGCAAATAAGACTGTAGCCTTGTAATTATGTAAGTAGGGTTTACTGTAAAAATTATATAATCAAAACTTTACCCACACATTTCTTTAATATTAGATGAAATTTACTACATCAAAGGATCTTCCAATGTATGCAAATTATTTCCTAGTATGGGAGGAAAGATGCACTCAAGTTTCCTTACACATCTCTACAGAGGTGCAAACTGAACTGGCTCATGATTTACTCCCTTTCCCACATACTCTGACTATAAACACTCTCCTGCACAAAGGACTGTTCACTGTTCCCAAAGCTTTGATGTAGCATTCATAATAAGCTGGCTTCTGATGTGCTCTGCAGAATAAATGGAGCTCACATCATGCACAGAGCATTTTACTTTTACTTATCTCTCAGTGCAATTTTAATTTAGCGGATTCTGGGAGAGAAAATTTACTGAACAAATATGCAAGCATCCACAACTAGGAATTAGTAAAGCTAATTTAATATGTGACTTGAATTGGAAGAAAAGCTTATGCAGAGTGTCCCTGGGGGACATTAATGCTGCTGTCTCCTCTCCCCATAACAATAAGGCAGCATCACCCTGTCACCATCTGCACACCTGGCAGACCCAGCAACACCTACCTGGAGGGCCTGGAAGACCTGCTTGTCCTGGAAACCCATCCATGCCAGTGTCACCTGGTGCTCCACGAACTCCACTAGGACCTGGGTATCCAATGCCAGGAGAACCAGTTTCTCCTCGTTGACCCTTGGAGCCAGGTAATCCTGGCAGACCTTTTTCACCTGGGAAACCCAGGCCACCATCACCCTGTGCACAGCAAAGACAATTACAGCTGAAAATCAAGGGGATGCAGAAAGAAAATCCACCACTATCATTTTAAAAAGGGTAAGAGTTTGGTTGGTTCTGTGCAAGTTTCAGGTAAGCCTGAAAAGATATATAGAAACCACTATAAATTATCCACCTTTATTTTAAAATGCAACAAAACTTAGTGACTATTACAAAGAATATTTTATGTTGTATTTGCCAAAATGCAACTATTACAGATTCTGAAAGATGCTTACTTTCTTTTTAATTGATATGATTCTGGTGGGATATTTTTATTTCAAGATTTCACTCATAATTATGCCTACAATGTCCTTTGTCTTTTAGGACTCAACACAGAACAGCATTAAGGTCTACTGAAGTTTAGCTTTTGATAGAGGCATTAGGAATGCCAATTATTAATCCTTCCCAAGACAAATTTCTGCTCGGGGACTGTGTGCTTTTCATGTATTTGAAGATTTACCACAGGGCTCATCAGGACTAATTTGCCAGGCCTGGCTGTTTTCTCTGCTCATTATTCCAGCTCTGAAGAACTGCTGCTGAGTTAATCTGAACTTACTGGAGGGCCTGGTGGGCCTGGCAAGCCTGGGAGTCCATCCCTGCCCGGAGTTCCTGGGATGCCTGCAGCTCCTCTGGGCGCTGGGGCACCGCGCTCCCCACGAGCACCTTTGACTGTTGCATAGGATGGATCCCCCTTTTCTCCCTTAAGGCCTGGAAGTCCTTGCTGACCAGCTGAAGCCTACAGATAGATAGAGGTAAAGAAGAATAAAGCAATAGATAAAGAAAAGGAATGTGCAGAGAAAAGGCTTTGCTTCTTAAAAATGTCATACGAGGACAGGACTCAATGACCAGATCAGAAAGCATCTCCAGAGGGTTCCCTATTGTATACATTAACTTGGGAGGGGGGAAAAAGAGCTTTGTTTATTTTCAGCTGTTTCTACTGTCCCTACAGCTCCACAGTGGCAAGCCAAACCCTGGTAATAGTGACAGCAATCTTGCATGGCATCTGGGAATGTTACATCACTCATGACTTAATGAGACCAAAGTAATGAATCTCCTTCCCTATTGCTTGGTGTGTTGCACACAAAGAAAGATACTCTGAGGACAAAAGACTAGTATCTTTATGGACTATGATTCTCAACAGTAAATACTTGCAATGAGCAATGCTCAGCACTTTGGAAAATCCTATTTGTTATGGTTGGTGTTTGATATAAAAACAGAGCTCAACTCTCATTAATGTATGGAGCATACAGCAGTTAGGAAGCAGACTCCATCCGTGGTGCAGTTTTTATAGCTATGAGCAATGATGTGGAAAGATCTCCCTGTTTGATTTTTCAGATCTTCTCTCCACGCATATGTACAACTGCTTCCCCAGCCAGCCCTCACTTAGGAAGAGCCCTGGGTCTAATCCATGTGTGTCTACCTCCAAGAAGTCCTGGGATGAATAACTCCTACTGTTTTTCTCTTGACTGATTAATGTGTAGTTCTCAGAATTTAAGAACCATTTGTTCTCCCATTTTTATGGCTAATAGTATCTCTCCTTTCAGTTTCTTTACACAGATCAGTTTCTAGGTTGTTTGTTGGGTTTTTTTTTCAGTCCAAACAAATAGAAACAATTATGAGAAAAAAAAAAGTGCAATTATACATGGCCACTCCTGTAATTCACAACAACCAACAGAAACTCTTCCTGCCTTACCGGAGGGCCTCGCAGTCCTGGTGCTCCCACAGAGCCTGGGTCTCCACCAATGCCCTTGGCACCAGGGACACCAGGGCTTCCTGATGGACCTGGGAGACCTGAGATGCCTTTTAGACCAGCTCTTGTAACTCCTCCATCACAAGCACAATCACCTGCCTCTCCTGGAAAATAGGTTTATTTAGTTTCATTTGGATAAAGACCCTTTTCAGTTGCAAGAGTTCCAAAAGCAGTATTGAATTCAATTAAGACAAAGCCATTCTCATATGATTTGATTTTATGCCTCCTCTGCTCAGGTGATGTGGAGCTCAGGTTTTCCCCAGTTTAATTTTCATGCAATGCCCATCACCAAATAACCACGTGCAGCATGAACCTCAGCACTTCTACACCTCTTCCCAAAGGTTGAAACTTTCCTAAACAGATGGGTTTAGGGGAGTTTTAGGGAGGTCTTGTGCATTTTTAAAGGGATAGTTATCAGAGAAAACAAATCCATACTCCCCCTCACAGTAGGTTACAATGACCCCCTGAATTGTTACTGGCCATGGACTCAAACAATCACCAAGCACAGTGATATGTGTCATCATGGCTTTGGCTGTCACACACTAAGACCCAAATTCTCACAATTTTTAGCACAGAGGAGAATAAAATTAAGTTTTTCTGTCATTTACAGTCTCTATTGCAAAAAGCAGTGAACAAGATTTTATTTCTAAGTCTCATGGCTTTAAAGTATAACTTACTTAGCTAATTTTCTGGGTCTGACATGTTTATCAGCT
This sequence comes from Horornis vulcanius, assembly GCA_013401035.1. Classification (NCBI taxonomy): domain Eukaryota; kingdom Metazoa; phylum Chordata; class Aves; order Passeriformes; family Scotocercidae; genus Horornis; species Horornis vulcanius. Next base: position 13,797 of record VZUA01048486.1, read on the forward strand.
TATTTGCCTGAGCAGAATAAGAGGAAGAAATAGGATTCTACTGACAGTGCTGTGCACAACTCTCTAAATTGCAAAGACAGTTGGCTCCTTCAACCCCTCCTGTGATTTGTCATAAAGACACTTACAACTCATCCTTTAGGATATTAGCCAAGTGTAAATATCTTGCAGACTGCTGAAAAGCTCTCTCAAAACAAGTCAATTACCTTTGTAGCCTTTTGGACCCAAAGCTCCTGGCAGCCCCCTTTGCCCAGGCTCGCCCGGGGCCCCAGTCCTTCCATTTAGGATTATCACTGGGAAGAATGAAGGGCCTATATGCAGAGAGAAGGCAAGGAAAAGCCATGAGAAGGCTGATCTCCAGCTCATTACTGACTTACAAAAGCAGTGATGCAACTGGCACCAGATGAAACTGCACAAGGAGATGGATCTTGGTTGGCACCACTCATGGGCTGCAGTTCCCTGGCACATTTGCTTCTAGCTCCTCACACAGAAAAGCAAAAATTTCTCACAGTGTGGATGCAACAGAGTTTCATTCCTCTACTCTGACCAAAGGACTCACCAAACTGTGGAGAGGTGTGTAAAGAAGAGTAAATAGATTTCATTCAGTGGTTGCAGCTCAGCAAAGATACTAAAGGGCAAAAGGGTTAAGGGGACTTTCCCTGTCCCTCACTTCATAACTACAGGATTCTTGTCTACATTTCTTTATGTGCTGAATAGAATGAAACATAAGCTGATGGAAACAGCAGCAGAAAGCAGTCAAACATAATCTAAAACTACAAAGTCTGAAAGCCCTTCCCCTCTGTGACAACAGTAAGATGGAGTGCTGACCAGCAGCGTCTGATGCTGCAGGAAACAAACTGCAGCCATCAGCTAAACACAGCCACAGCAGCTTTACAGACTCTGCAGAACAGGGAGCCAGATTGGGCCAGCAAACAGTCATTGATAAGAGAACACTTATTTCTTCTCCACAGAAAACCATTTTATCAGACCATGCTCACTGGCTCCATCACTGCAGTGTCCCCTGTTCTGAAGGGTTGACTCTCAAAAAAAACCCAGCTTATGGCAGAATGGTAAAACACAGTTTTGTAAACTCGATTCTGATGCTGTAATACTCAATTTCTGAGGAGAACAAAACAATGCACAATTAATTTAATTAGGACATCCATACAAATGAACATGCAAAAACAAAATCCCATTTCCTTAGGTCTGGAAATTGTCTCTTCAGACATCCTATCTGACTCCTGGTACCCAAACTACCTGCTCACATTTACCTCAGGTGTTCATGAAGTCCTGGTCTGTTCTTTAACTAATGAACAGGAGACTAGCCTAGACCTTCAAAGTCCTTTGTGTCATAAAGTGTGCCTACACAACTTTGTGCTTCAGTCTCTCAGGCTACCACACTTAATAATGAGGTCTATTCTTACTTTATAGGAGTGTCTACTGATATATGTAAGTTTGTGAGTACAATCACAATGAGGTGTCAGTCAAACATTTACACTTTACAGATGAATAATCCTTGCTAGCAAAGAACTAAATATATAAACGATCATTTATCCTATTTCACTCTGAATCCAATACAAAAATAGATGTAAAAATTCTACATACGTGGTGAACCAGGCAATCCTGGTGCTCCTGGCAGCCCTGGCAATCCACCTCTGCCAGGAGGGCCTGGTATTCCAATGGTTGCTCTTCCTGGTTCTCCCACTTCACCCTTCACTCCTGGAACACCTGGAGACCCTCCAGGGCCCATTCCATCTAGACAACAATGGCACAATGAGCAGCTCTCCAGCAGCAAACATATTAAAGTATTTTTAAAGTTAAGATAATTACCATTGTACCCTGAACTGCAATCATGCTAGGACAGAACGATTCATAATTTTACACCAATGAAAAAGTACTAATTGGAGGGACCAACTGGCTCCCATTTACACACTCCTTTGGTCATTCAAAAAACTTCATTTAAGTGATCAATCAGACAATTAACTATGTAAGACTGAGGGGGGTTATTTTCTGAATTTCTTAGTAGTTCTTAATCTCTGAATTATTGCACGCCAGAATTTCCCAGATGACATTCAAGTGAAACAAAAGCTTTTGAGAGAGATCTTGGATGGGAGAAATAGGTTGCACCCCAGTGGGTTTATCAAGCCAATCTGTTAGCTCTTTATTGCAAATATAAAAAGTCATTAAAAGATTCAAAAATATCCATTATAATGTAAAAGGTAGGAAAAGTTCTTCCAATCAGCACATTCAAAATAGAAATCAAGCCACAGCCTCCTGTGTACACTGCCACACCCAATATTCACACATGAAGACCCACCTGGGCTGCAATAATTGTGGCACTAATTCTGGTCCCATCCAAACCAACACAACTGACTTCCCCACGTGTCATCCCTGCCTCTTATTTCTCATACAGCAGCCTGTGAATCAGCAGCTGAAGGAGAGGCTTGCTCCAATACCTTCACCAGAAAATTCTCCACAAACCCCACAGCAACCAGCCTGCCCTGAGCCCTGGGAGCAGCTGCTTTACCTCTCTCCAGGCCTGGAAACCCTGGGGCCCCTGGAAGGCCTGGTAAACCAATGATCCCTTCATCTCCTGGAGGACCAGGGATCCCTGGGTTTCCAGGGTCACCTGGGGGACCTGTTAGAGAAAGAGGGAAGCAAGGAAGAAAGTCTCTTTAGAATTCCTGCTGAAATACTGTTCAGTCAATTGCTCTGGTGGCCACTGATCTCACAGATAGCAAAGGCTGCCAAGCTGTGAGCAGGAAGCCTGTTAGTCCAAGTTAAAAATACTGGGAAAAATTCCTCCTGGGCTGTTACAGAGGTTGTTGCAAACTTGACTACATGTGAAGGAGAAAGAATAGCAGAGACCATGCAATCTGTCCCCTTACCTTTATGGCTTCAGAGACTGCTCCCATGCAGACCTCAGTCAGCTGTGGCATTAATTAAGCTCATTTTTCTCAACAATATTCTTACCACATTGGACAACAAATAACAGCAGAATGACATTTAGAGCATCCTTTACCAGAAAGCCATTTTTCCTTGGTACACTGAAGGCAGATAGAAGTGTGTCTACAGAGCAGACACAGCACTGGCCTGTGCTCACACACAGTCTGTCTCCCAGGCCAGACATCTCATTCTGCCTTGAAACAATGTGGGGGTGAATGGCTTTCTTTAAATTCTGAAGTTATAAACAAAGAACTAAATATATATGTAGCCAAACAATACAGAAATAAAGAAAAAAAACAACAAGGGGTGGATTAGACCCAATATACAATGTGGGAAAATGGTAACATACAGTAAGAAAGAAAGTTGGCTCAGAAAAAGTGCTTTAGATGAGTTCCAAAACAAAATGGAAATGTGTACCTGAAATGACTACACCTTCCCTGTCAATAATGACAGGAGGACCTGGGGGACCGATGTCACCTATTTCACCCTGCAAAGAAAACAGATTTGTCCCACATTCAGATGGGTGATGGAGAGAAGGCTGCTTGGCAGGAAGCAGACTGTGCTATGGTACCAATGTCTGCAGCCATTCACTGAGTGCCCAGCATTCTTTGTCTTGCTGAGGAATTCACTTTGTTCTGCTATTCATAATCATCTGCTGTCCTGACTTATGTCTGATGAAACTGATGGCTGCTTCAGATAAGGTGGTTGCTGCTATCCAGCAATACTCTGAAGGTCTCCAATTACCTCAACAGCAAGCACAGACATGTATATACAATGTCTACTGGAGACCAGTTATGTCAGCACACTGACCAGTATCAGGTAGATAATATCTGCTCACTTCATGGTAAAAGCTGCTATGAGCTATCTCATTTTTAAAAGCTTCCATCATTGCAGCTATCTGTTGCCTTAGAATACTGAATTTCAAAAATAGAAGCTTACAGAAAAATGGATTCCTTCATAAAATCATCCAGGTAGAACAAGCAAGTTGTGACAAACTGCTGTGTCACTCCTTCCTCTCACTGACACTCTCAAACAGTATCAGATCCTCTTTGAAACTGCAAGCACAAAATTTGACTGTTGTCCAAATTACCACCATATTTATCATATAAACCCCATGCAGTGAGCCAAGGCAGTGCACACTTCGTTGCTTCCTCCAGTAATACTTCTCTGTGCAGAAACTTCTAATGCTACTTCTTCCACGTACTCTGAACAAAAAATCCCTTCAGTATTTGCATTTCACAAGTCTGCAGTCTTGGTGGCAGATCAGTGTTTTCACAGCAAACTGCTAGCCAATCATTTTCCACTCAGTTTCCAGCTGTGTGACTACCCAAACTGTAAGATACCCAGAAAATATCTGCTATGCATCACCTATATCTAGTACAAGAAATTGAACACGTTCTCAGGCTTGTCCATACTTGCAGATCTGTGATCCAAGACTTCAGATTGGCTTGGCAACACAATTATCTCAACATCTACTTACTTCCACCCAATCTTGCCTCAACAGTCCAATAAATATGGCATTGGTGTAAGGAGAAAGGCTACACCTACAATTCTAAGTAATGAAGTTCAATGATTAACACTGAAAAAATATTAAAATACCCGAGCATTCATGACTCAGCAACCACACATTTTTATGCTTAACAATAAAGTGAACAAGGAACTGAAACATACTGAAAATGACAGTGATATAGGAGCAAACAGGAGGTTTGATTGGAGCAATGAGAGTTATTTATTCATGCAAATACCTTTAAAAAACCCAAAGCTTTAGTAAGATGTTACCTTCATGCCTTCAACTCCATCCAGTCCTGGATAGCCTGGAACACCAGGATGGCCCTGCAAAATCCCATAAGGGAATGATGATGTACAGTGAGACAGTAAGTGACATTATTTTTTAGCTGAGACATCTGCAGAGCCTGGACTCAAATCACAAATCAAATCCTTTCGTCCTACCAAACATTTGAAGAAGAATTAAAGAAAGAGAAAAGTGATTGCATCAGTTTCTCAGCACTCAAAAAATACCAGAGCTCCTTCAGGCCTCCTTGTGCTGTGGAGATGGTGAGAGCTCGTGAGCAGGTTGAACACCTAGGATTTCTCACAGAACTGTAGAAATGCTTGCAAAATGAAGAGTTTGAAACATTCTTTTCCTTGTCCCATATGTTTTGGCCCCACTGTTCTCCCCTTCTCAAAAATTACTGGCATCAAAATGTTTAAAGTAACACTGGGAGATGCAGGGTNAAGTCTGTTGCCTGTTGAGTAGAAAGGAGATACTCTATTCTTTAAAATCTTAAATGTACCTTTATTTACTTGATATTCTGCTATTCAATATCCAGGATTTATTAATCAGCTTTCTGTTTGTTTTATAGAGAGAGTAGGTGTTATCTCTGATAAACAAGGGGTTATCAGGAGGAGAATGGATGAGGATTTTAAAGGTGAAGGGTCTTCCACTTTTCCAGGTAGCGTAACAAACTTGTTTTTAACATGACCAGAAACTTAATATCAAATACCAAAAGGGAACAATGCATAGGATAGGAATTAAGTAGTAAAACCTCCAGAGAAATGCAGAGATTCAGCAAAATGTTTAAAGTAACACTGGGAGATGCAGGGTCTACTTTTTTTTTGGTGGACTTTCTACTTAGCTTAACTATTTCACTAAGGCAGGTATATTTATCCATCAGAGAACTTGAAGCCACAATATAAGGAAGTCAGTAGATCTTAAGCAGTTAGAAGGCTTCTGTAACTCTCAAGTACAGTAAAAAATAAAAGAAATTTCACCTTTCTCCCTGGAATTCCTTCAGATCCATCCAGTCCCAAAAGACCCTAGAACAGCAAAGACATTAACTTTTAGAGGCTCCATCTCAGCTTGATCAGACTTCAAGTATCTCAGCATGAAAGAATTAGAAGTTAAAATTTTCAAAAGGAGAAGCTGCCACTGCTTTTCTTATCTCTCAACTATTAAGAATCACAATGTAAATAATCTAACGAAATAACTGATAAAAGCAGGCTTATCTTATTTAACCACTGTTTTTCAGTTCAAGTTAAGTCATGGTGTCTCAATTTACTAGAAACTTAGGTGTTACTTTGTAATCACAAAACATACAAATCTTAGTGTGGTCAAGAATTTCTACTGGACAAGTTATTCTGCACACACAGGACAGAATGTCTTGGTTCTCCTGTTGTGTAGGACACATCACTGCAGGGATGTGTCTCTTGATGAACAGCACACTTCA
>VZUA01048486.1:20327-38706 GCA_013401035.1 Horornis vulcanius
TTGATGAACAGCACACTTCATGTGTTTGAGAACAGACATTTAAAGACTTGGTGAAGCTACCTACCCTGCTACCTGGTAAGCCAGGCACTCCTTTTTCTCCTTTTTCTCCAACACCTCCAAAGCCCTGAGGAAAAATGTCAACATTAAATCTCTGTGATCTGTTTGGAATTGAACAGCACATCCCTAAATAAAGAGAACACAAACCTATTTATTTATACAAACTGTACAATAGTGAGACAAAGGGAACTGACTGTTTCTGCTGGGACTACTTTGTCTCAGAAAGAAAAGCTTCTATCAACCAGACTTGGCAGTATGTGCAGCACAGTACCTGCTTTATTCCCCAAGACTTCTATCCATTTAAATTATGGCATATATTTCAGTAGCAACTGCAAGTGACCCCATGTTATAGACAGCAAAGACCTGCCAATGCTACTCTGTATTCTATTCTACATTGAGAAATTATTTCAAATCTCATTTCTTAACAGCAGCAGCTCAAGGGAATGCTCAGAGCATGCTTTTCCCTTCCAAGGCCCAAGAATGACACAAAACTAGCATTTTCACGCTCAGCATTTGGAAATGCTTGGTGCTTTTCCCAGTCAGCATGAAGCATCAAATCCAGAGATAGAACACCAGGATTTAATTTCAGCAAGAGTTACAGTAGTTAAGCAATTTCCAAGCTTCAGTCTTAAAATACCTTATGGTTGTGGTTAAGTTTGCACATATGTTCAACTTCAGCAGCTTCAATGGGTCTCTTGTGATGCATAAAGCTAAGCCTGCTCATAATGGAACATGTCCAGGAAGGCTAATAACAAACTGTGCTGCAAGCACAGGTTTTCCTTGCACGTATTTCTCCCTAGAACATCTGTACACTGAAGAAACTGGCAAACAATTTATCTTATTAGTCAGAAGTTCCCAAAAATATTTATTCCCTAAACTTATTGTAACAACCTCTGTTTACAAAAAGTTTTAAGCTGGGAAATAGCTCTCTGGAATTCGGGGGTAAATTGTTTTTCTTAATTCATATAGAGAAGATCCTACAATATGCTGAGTTGATGAGCACTAATATTAAACAGCCCATTTTAACTGGGTGTGTATGGATAGAGAGCAAGATCTGCACGTGCTTTACAGCTTTAAAGCAGAATAAGAAAAGACATGCTTAGATACTGTAAAAGGGAAAAAAATTGGGATTTTTTAGAATATCTGTGGGACAAGGAACACTGCCATCAAGTGGCCATGCCACGGGTAGAGCTCTGAGCAGGTCTCTGCAGACAGCAGGCTGCAGGCACTGAAATCTGGGCAGTTTTCTAAGTAGGACTTAGAAAAGTAAGTTTTCTAAGTAGGACTCTAGGCAGTTTGCAGTAGGACAGCATTACATTCTTCGTATCTACAAGACAAAAAACCTTCAGACTACAGTTACACTCTTCAAAAAGTCTTGTGAACATTTTTATCAGATTTTCAAAGTTCTCTGGTGCCGAAAACTCCTGTGAAGCCCTAGTGAGCTATTCAGAGGTTGCTGAACCATCTAACCCCTACTAGGCACATGTTAGAAACATCCCTCTGTCCTTACCGGGATGCCAGGCAATCCTTGACCTCCAGGGAATCCTCGAGGACCTGGCTCACCCTGGCAAAGGGGAAGAGACAAATGAAGAGACACAATAAATCCCTGTGCCTGTGAAAGAAAAACCTTCCCCTATCCACCTGCCATGCTCCTGACACCTAAAGTAAAGCTTCTGTCATTTGTCAGTGAGAGCACTGAGTTTGTGCAAACCAGACCAGGGACTGGTCTGAAAAAAGAGCATGGGAGAGGGACAGGGTATGTAAAGTGAATTTACAGACCTTTTCTCCTTGCTTCCCCTTTGGAAATCCCATGAATTCCAGTATTCCAGTGGATGGTGGGGGACCTGGAGGCCCTGGCAGCCCTACATCGCCCTGTAGACAAAAGAGGAAGATATTAACTTAGCAGACCATGTTTGATTTTCTATGGAAATGGCCTACAAATCAGAATAAAAACCACTCCAGTTATATCTCAGCAATACAAATCTGTGTGCCTGAATGCTGGCATGGGACTTTGGTCATGGGAATCAAAAGATCAGATGGAAAATCAGGATGAACAAAATGCATCTGTTTCTAAAGCCTTGTGGATATAAAACATGGCAAGAAAATAAAAATAGGCTCAGCTATTGAACCAACTGGAAAACATTTCAGAAAAACTTTGGGGAGAAATACGAAAGAAAAGAAGGAACAATTAGAATTGTGAAAGGCAGAGAACCATTTTTAACATCAGCAGAATCAAGTCCCAGATTGAGAACTTGATGAAGCCCCATTTTGCCTGTGAAAATTCTGACACAAACTGCAAGAGACCCATTTAGGATAAAAAGACTATAAATTACACACCAGTTGACCCAAAGAATGTAAAGAAAGCCAGGAAGAATGAATAAGGAATCATTGGAATAATCATTGGAATAACTCAATACAAGAGGTGATGGTCCAAAGAAACTGAAAAGTGGAGATTCAAAAGATGTCTGAGGATCTCAGGTCTTGATAACCATGAAAATACTGCACTGACTTGAGATTTCCCCTTCTTCCTCTTCACCCAGAAAAGGCTCCCATCCTTTTTAGTGTGCCAGCAAATAAGGAAGCAGCAAGATTCTTTAGTATTTGAACTGCCAGTCAGTCCAAGAGAATAAAAAAGGGAAAGAAGAAAATGCTAGAATCTAGGCACTTTCTAGAGAATCAGGCCATGATGGAAGTCTGGAGTATTATTTTGTGCTCTTTCCATAATAAAACAAGTTTCACTTACCTTTTCTCCCTTCTCTCCTTGAAAGCCTAATCCCATGTTGCCCTAGGAGAGAAGAAAACCATGGATGAATGAATAATAAAACAACAGCAACAACACCACCCCTATCATCTAAGCCCACAGCACTGTTAAACCCCCAAAAATTAGGTGTAAAAAGAAAACAGGAAAGGTAGCTACTTACTTTTGGACCTGGTGGCCCAGGGGGACCCACTGGACCCTAAATGTAAACAAGATCAAGATTTTATTCCTTTTGACTGAACTTTCTTGCCACCAAAACAAAAGCAAGACACATGCACTCAAATCCTCACATCTCTAATAGAACAGCTCTTTGGCAAATGTTGTTAATTAAGAGAAAACTTCAACTAAAACCCAACAAAAAAAAGCAATTCTAACATAGCTCATGGCAAGAAAGGCCCCAAAGATCAGAGATCAGGCAATTTCCCCAGGCCCTGAGATGTGGAAGTGCTCAGAACAGTGTAAGGAGGTGTCTGCAGAGAGCACTGCTGGTCATATTTGCTGCTCTGGATGCTCCAGAGAGGAGCCTTTGCTCCTGTGCACAGATTAAACCACCCAAGACTGAGCATCCCGTGCCTGAAGTCAGCTGTGCTCAGTCTTTCCTGATGCACAGGCACTCCTGCTCACTGCCATGACACACAGGAGGGAAAGGGAAGGGAAAGCTGCCAAGAGTTTGAACTGTTCTATCAACAAGTGCAACAGCTGAGGTCTCACCTGCAAACCTGGTAATCCTATGGGGCCTGCAGGACCTATTGGACCTGGAAAACCTTTTGGGCCCTATAAAAACAACAGAGGACAAATGGAGAATGTAATGGAGCATTTAACCCATCAAACCCCACCCAAAGTGAGTCTCAGGAAACATTAAGTAAGCCAATTTAAATATTAAAGCAATTTATTTCATATGATTAGATGTATTTTAAAAAATCAAAGTTACAGAGTTCAATGGTAGAAGGGAGTTTGATTTGAAAAAGGAATCATGAAATAGGTAATAGGAAAAGTCTGACTTCCTCTAGCATAATGTAGATCCACTCATTCCCTTAGTGGATCCCATCTGGAATTGCTCACACTGCTGGTATCACACATGGGAATACACTTCCCACTAATTTGAACCAATACCTGAAAATGTACCTACTTAGTATTGTTTAAAATCATTATGTCCCATATTAAATAACTTACAGGAATTCCATCCAATCCAGGAAGACCATTTTCACCCTAAAAATCATAAATGCATACATAAAAATTACACAACGTTATTGCAACAAACTATAAGGAACATCAAGCTTTGTATAAATAGAAATATTTGCTGTTAGTTAATATTAGATCAAGTGTAAATGGGAAAAATACTTGGAATCTGTGCTTCTATATTTGAATTGGGTAATGGAGATCTCTAGAGAAATTAGAACAGTTTTATTTATGTGTAACAAGAGAAAATAAAGTGGCATTAAAAATATTAATTAGAAAACCACTAAAAATGCACTGTAAAATCTCTTACTATATGACTGCTGTAAAATATGCAAAAGCATATAATCATATGAAATTATCTTGATTTCCCATAAATACAGAAGTAAATTAATAAAGACCCATTTAATGAACTTCTGAGTGTATATAATGTGGATAGAATTTTAGAAGAGTTCCTAATTTTGACCAGCAAAGTCAGTGTGAGAGGCCTTATATCACAGAGCACACTTTTAAATATTTTCAATATTTAATGAAGCATGGATGCAAACTGAGAATGTGACTGATAAATTTCTAGTACCTTCCAGTACAAGAAACACTGAGGCAGCTGGAATCTCACAGAAGTTGTAGCTGCACTGAACAGTAACAGGATGAGCAATGTCCCAGCATCCCAGTATGGGATGGACAAAACCTCTTCAAAGACCAAGCAATTCCAGGTTCTGAGAGTATTCTGTGCTGTCACTAATGAAGTTATTACTTTTCCAGCATTTTTTACAGCTCTGCACTCAGACATCCAGGATTGACACCACGAGCAATCCATCCTGCAGCACCAGCCCTGCAACCTGTGGGACACCAAAGAGTTTCTGCATGTTCTCCTGTGTGATGACAAGTCTTACCTTCATTCCTTTAAGACTGCCTTGAGCAAATACAGGTTCTCCTTTAAGGCCTTTTGGGCCAGGACGACCCTGATTTAAAAAAAAAAAGAACAGTAAAAACTAAATTTCTTGAAAAAAGTCTGCTTTAGTTTTGAAAGAATCTCTAATTAGCATAATGAACAAGGCAAACTCCTTGTTGTTAACTGGCTCCAGTTAACTGTCAAAGTACCACTGCTGCTTTGTTAGAGAAGCTGTGCTATTATGAGAACTAAAGACTTCCTGCAGCTTTAGAAAAACAAGGTTCTGCAAACATCTTCTCTGGTATTTTCCTGTTTATATTAGATTTCCCTTTCATTTTAGGTCTTTGACAACCTGTTTGACATGGTATAAGTCCCCTGTTTGTATACACACCAATGCCATTTCGAGGGACCTTGGCAGGACTGAAGGATGGGCCCATGCAAACCTCACCAAGTGCAAGACCCTGCAACTGAGCTGGGGCAATCCCAACCAGGGATTCAGATTGGGCAATGGCTGGATTGAAAGTAGCCCTGGAGAAGGACTTGGGGGTCCTTGTGGATGAAAAGCTGCCAGTGTGAGTTCACAGCCCAGAGAACCACCCACATCCTGAGCTGCATCCAAAGCAGCGATGGCAGCAGGTGAGGGAAAGGATTTTATCCATAGGATCTTCATTTTATCCTCAGAGTGGATGAGAAACTTGAGCTCTAGCTATTCTAATAAACAAGAAGTAATTGGCAGTTACTTCTCCAACAGTGTCACAAAAAGCAAATCCTGTTTTAGTGCCTATAGAACACCCCATTTGAGTTGGGACATACAGGCAGTCCAGGCAGGCCAGGAAACCCATCAGGTCCAGAAATGCCCCGACTCCCAGTGGTGCCATTGCAGCCATCCAGGCCAGGCAGGCCTCTAGGTCCAGCCTGCCCAGGGTGACCCTGTGTGAAGGGAAAGAGACAGAATAACCAGCATGATCCATTACTCTCTTAGTAATACTCTTGTCCCCTGGAAACTGATACCTTCCTTCCAAACGGCAACACAAACCAGAAGAATTGCACAACTTCCAACCAAGTTCAGTGTACGGCAGAGTGCAACAGAACAAGCTTCTTCAGGCAGCTTTGTTTATCCTCCCTAGAGGTTAAATCCTAGAACATTGGCTGCATTCATCCCATTACCTTTTCTCCAAGGGTTAGTGTTCTGAAGTACATAACTTGTGCATGAGCAGGTCCCAAAAGGGCAGTACTCACCCCAGAGCAGTGTGAGCCATGTGGAATGAACAGTGTCAAACAGCACACAAGGGTGCACCTGACACCAGGGATGGGAGCTGCTCATGTGAAAGCAAGGGCTCAACAATACTGAGCATTTATAATTCCAATCTGCTTGGAGTTTCATGACTTCTCTTCCTTGCCAGTGTGGATTCATTCTTTTAATAGATCAACAGATGTTAAAGCTCCATTATCAGGCCATTCAAGCACAACAGCTTTATTTGTTATATTAAACATAAGACCTTAGGCAAAGCAACTGGGAGAAAGATCCAAATAAACTAACATTAAAAAAAAAAAGTATTTGCAATGGTCAATTATTAATCAAACAGAGCAAACTACAATTGTACCTAATTCTGATTTCACATCTTTTGCCCTGGTATAGCTCTATTAATTTGACTCAGAATGGTACTAGTGCAAAGGAGATCAAAGTTTGGGACTTCAGGTAGTTTTTCTTCAGTGCCCTATGAGTATGTGAGGGCAGAAGGCAGAAAGGCAGAAGTGTCAGTGCCAACACCCAAGTGTCAGGCAGCTCCTTATTCAGTACTGCTTTTCCTATAAATGAGTCCTGTAGCACTCAACAACATGGTTTTAAGGCAAGAAGAAAAATTAAACTTTTGGAGATAGTATCAGTAACTTGACAGTTCTCTCCCCCGCCGTACACGGTGATCTTGACTCATCCCAAAAGTACTTTTGTTTGATCCCAAAGATTTATCCTTAAGATATGGCACTAAGCAAGTTATGACTCACGTTAGGAAAGTAAAAAAAACCAAAAACCAAAAAAACCCAAACATGGATAAAATTGAGAAAAAGCAGAACATTAGCAATCCTTCATGCCTGACACTTAAAATAAAACACATTTGCTACACTAAAGGTCTTCCCAGTCCAAGCCAATAGCATATAGTGTGATGAAACTCAATGAGAACTTTGCAGTAATGTAAAGCCTTTTATCTACAGATCTTTAAATACCTTGAAAAAATGTGGGAATGCTATAATCTTAATTTTATAGATGGGAAGCTCGGGACACACAGTAGCAGAGTGATTTTCTCAAGGATACAGAACAACTTAGGCCATAATTATGTAAATACTCGAGCTGGTCACTGATCTCTGCTGTTGCTGGACTAGTCCACATTGCTGCTAACTCACACATACCTCTCCTGTGCTGGCAGAGCAGGAAACAAACACAGCAGAGAAATAACTGTTCTGTTCCTAAATGGGGTTCATTTTCAGTCAGATGAAGCCCTTGGTCCAGCTCATTTGACAACTGCATTGAGATTTGTGTTAACAGAATTGAGTGGGACCTGACTTTCTGTCAGCCACAAGGTACAAACTGAATCAATGGCAAGTGAGTCTCAACTACACAATTAAGGCAGCTCACCCAGACAAATATAAATTTGAGATTTAACAAGGAATGGAATGAAGTCATCCTACAGCATTAGAGACACTGCATCAACAGTACCAGTTGCTCTGATGATTAGTCTTGCTTGTCAAAATAACCACATGTGGTGTGCAAGCAGGGACTTGTCAGACTGGTAAAGCAAATGGAGTAGGCTGAAGCAGAAATTTATTGCTACTTACATTTTTCTCTGAGAAATTTCTTAATTAATTTGATCAATGCAGGATGTCATAGTCAAGAGCATCAAGTCTCTGACAGGACAGGCAGTGACTGCAGAGTCAGAGGCCAGAATTGTCAGGTCTCTCACTTTGTTTACAGCATCAACAAAACCAGGAGCTCTGTGGTGCACACGGATCTGGTTACAGCACAAGGTGGTGACCAGCTGCAAGGTTTAGTGAAGCTGAAAGGGCCAACATCTGCCCCTCAGAGTGAGACAACAGGGAGCCAAGCTGCTCCAGCTTTTGTGCTGGCCAAGAGCCAGCCCATGGCAGGCAGCTGCTGGGGGAGCCATGTCCTGGGAAACGCTTTGGGTGAGATCTCCTAACCCTCAGAGCAAGACAGCCTGTAAGAGGCCCAAAGGACTTTGGTATCCTCTTAAAATGTGAGTAAGGCTCATAGAGAGAGGACATAAAATATGCTGATCACAGTGATTTCTTACGTGTGCTAAATAAATCTGTGCCCCTGTCACTTAATCCCGTGGCATCCGTGTCTGTAGTTCTGTGCCAAAGCATGACACAGACTGACACACAAGCAAACACACTCTCTGTGTCTTTTGCTTTAGGAAAGCAATCCACAGGATTTCCTACTTTAAAGCTAATCTGCAATCAGAGTTCATAATATTTTGTTTTAAGACCCTAATCTGAGGAGATATTGAACACCCACAACTGACTTCCTTGAGAGAGTTGCTAAGTCCTGCCTTAAAAGAACCTTTTTCCCAGGGGTTTAAAATACTGATTTAAAGAACTGTTTTGACCTGAAAAAGTGGTGGTTAATAGTTTCATTGCTCTCACCTCCTCTAATTCCTGTTTTGGCAGACGTGTCAATTGAACACAAGCACCTCGATTGACTAAGGCAGAAGACTTTCACAGATTTACTTATAGTGTCAGGGTGATTAGTTTACAGATCTGAGTTAGAGCACAGGCTGGAGAGATGCTTGTGCTCCCTGTACTCACAAAAGGAGGCATTAGGTGTGAGACAGATAAGGAAACTTGAACTGGTTATCTGGGCCCTCCTCTATCTGACTCTTGCTTGTACACTGACACTGTGATCCCAAGGGGCCTCTTTTCTAAATCAAACAGGGAAAAGGCAATTCCAACAGGAGAGCTGGACAAATAATTAAAAACAGAGAAACAAATGCTATTAAGGATGAATACAAAACTAATTGAATAAACAGTTTCATGGGTTGCTAAGGTAAGTGGCCTTTCTACAGCCATGCCAAGTGCTTGCATTTACTCTAGGAAGGTCACAAAGCTGCCCCTTCATACAGCTCTGGCTTTCATGTCACAGACAAGGGCTCACTTATCATAAAAATATTTCCTTCTAGAACTCCTTGGACAGTTCATGAAATGCTATATACATTTCCAGCTTCAGTTCCAGCCTTTGCCAGAGGTGTCCTTGAATCTTGTCCTATAGGAAAAAATAAACTTCCCAAGTAGGATTTGAGGGCTTTTCCTACAGCATGACATGAAAGCCTAGCAATAACACATGTAGCTGCTGTATTTACTAGGTTAAAGGGATTACTCAGGGCAGCTGCAACAATATGATTTGCTTGCCACCAGCATTCCCCAAGGGAATCTGTGGAATACCACTTCCCTTAAGGTCAACAGTGGGATTCCCCTCTGAATAATGGCCTTGCCTATGGCCATGACTAAACTACACCTGCCCACACTAACATACCTGTACACTACAAAGAGTCTCTCTTCATATCTGGAGAGAAAGCAATATATTTTTACTTCTCCCATCTTTCTCACACACAGATGCTCTCTCCTTTGCTCTGCATTTCACAGATCCATATAGAGTGACTATATTTGTATACACTTCACAAAAAATCTAAGTTACTCCTTACCCTGAAATGTAATGGCAAAAGTAGAAATATTTACTCAAGCAGTGGCAGTTGCTATTTTCACCCTACAATGGAAACATTTATCTCAGTGGTTTTAATGTAAATAGTTTCCTTTTCCCCTTTTTCTGCCCTGCAGTTGTGGCACAGAAGACCCACAGTGCTGAGCACTTTGCTATTCACAACCAGCAAAATCCTTCTCTTTCCCACTCACCCACCTGCAGAATGTTGCAAAGCAAAGCAGATCTGCATATGCTGGAGGCTCTGAAGCCTCTCATCTGCCTCCTCTACTCTCTCCTTGGAATTCCTGTCGCTGCCAACTACCTGGCAATGGCTGCTGATCTATCTCTGCCTCCCCTCATTGTTGGGAATCCCCTTTCTCCAGAGCCTCCACTGAAAAAATACCCTGAGAACAGCACGTTCCCACAGTGTGTTCAATTAAATTAAGTATTATGGGAACAGCTTGTTCTCTTCAGACATAGACAGTTGGCTGGTGGTAAAAGAAAAAAAACTAGCAGCAAGGGAGTAGAGCAGGAGAGAAAACAGGCAAGGATGAGCAGAGGGGGATAAAAGGACAAGGGCCAGGAAGGAACTGGAATCAAACAAGCTCATTTACAAGGCCAACTGTGCATTTTCAGCCAATCTATCACAGCAATTCAGTTTTTGATAGGAAGTAAGAAAACACAGCTCAATTGTTGGAGCTCCTGGACATCTGAGAAAGCAGGGAAGATGAGAAAAGAGTATGAGCATAGTCTGGAGGCACAAGGACGCACAGAATGGAAAAATGTCATCAAGAAAATAAAAATAATTCTTTTATCAGAAGGAGAAAGCAGGATGAGCCAAATAGTATAGAAAGAGCAAGGAAGTTTGGGGCAACTTCTAAAGCTGATCCAGTCAAAGTTCCCCTGAGATACAGCAAGATACCTTTGCAAAAATCACTGGAGAAACCAAGGCAAAAGAAAGCTGGCCAAAACACTCTAGGCACGTAATTTTTTGTAAACTGTCTCTAGAATGTGAAGTCCTAAAGAATGAAAGAAACAAAAAGTTCCTGATGGTCAGGGAAAGTGGTTACCTACCTGTCACCTGATCTAAACCAGGGCTAGAACCTAAAACAGAATGAAGGGTTCTCTGGAGGGCCTCAGCTCTCATAGCAAAAGATGATTGAGGGAGACCAATCACTGAGGGAGGGGTAACAGCCATCACATACAAGAAGGCTACCACAAAGTAAAAGTGAACAATCTTCTCTCTGTGTCCCTGATCAGCAACATGAGAACTAAGAGCTGCAGAAAGAAAGACTGCAGTTAGGCAGTAGCAAAGCTTTTCTAATAGAGAAATTAGTCTCCATCATCACAAGGTTTTAAGGATTGTTTAGGAAACACATGCTAAAAACGGCCTGAAGCACAGCTGATCATGCCTGAGGACTCCCTGAGGTGCCTTTCAATCCTGCAAGTCTGTGATTTTATGATACAGTGTTTTTTAGGCAGTGCTTAGGGAACATGGTGCTGAAAGAAAAGCGAATCAATCAAGCATATGATCCCTATGTAACTCTGGCTCACTTTCTGGTATGTATCAACTTCCCACTGCCTTACAAAACAGCATCGAATCACCAGGGAAATTAACAAAAAAGGCCATTTTCCTCCAGATAGAAGTAAGAAGTTGCAAGGTACACTCTGCATGTGCTAGGACAACCTAATCATGTTCAGGTGCTTTAAGTTGTGATTACCATTCTGGTGATTTATATTTACATAAGCAAACTTACTGGGATCCCGTTGATGCCCTGAAATCCTGGAACTCCCATTGGACCCTGAAGGAAAAGAGCACACATTATCCTTCACTGCAGTGGTCTGTATATTTCAGTTACCTGTGAGATATTTTCACTCCAACACTTTCAGTCTTGGACTTCTGCTTTCAAAACCAAAAGGAGCAAATTATCTCATGCAGATTCTCTCTGACCACAGGGGTCAGTGAAGACAGGAACTGAGCATCTGAGCTTGACTAGATGCCAAATGAGTGTTTCAGGAATGTTTTAATCAGGCAATTTAAAGCAAAAATATAATCTCCTACTGCACATCTGGGGAAAACAAGATGCCAGGAAAATAAATAATCTGCTATAAATTTAACCCTTGTCTTTCCATGAGTTTTAACAAAACTTACATATTTGTCTGTCTGTATTTAGATAGGACCCCCAGAGATAAGCAGCCCACTGCATTAACTTCAGACTGCCCAAGCTGCAAGTAATTACCACACCTTGTTGCTCTGCTCTGAATAGTAGCAAAACAGACGGTGTAAGCAGAATACCCAGCCTAAACTGATCTTGCTTTGGAAAGGTAAAATATATTTCTCCTACAAGGGATGAAGAGAGAATCTTATGGCATGTTGGTATTGCATATGTATCATTTCAGGGGATAGAAACAGTTCTGGAGTAAATGGAATTTTTTTTTGGTGCAAAGAAATAGTTTCCAATCTTGCACATTGCATTCATTGACACCTACACCTTATGGGCTGCTCCATTTATTATGACATAGTTTGTTGTGTTCTTTTTGTTAGATATAACTTTGCACCTGCAAAACTGAACTGCAGATTTTGTTTAGTACCCATTCTTTTTGCTTTTCTAGACACCAGCTCAGGATCTTCTACCCAGGAACCAGCCCCATGTCCCCCTGAAGAGTGCGTGAATAAAAATCATCTACCCCTGGGCATGTGAAGTGACAGACTCCATGCAACAGCAAGACTCATTTGGCTGCAGTTCACCCAGCAGGATGGCTACACTGTTCAGCAGCTTTAGCATCTGTATTCTCATTCAAGAATAAATGCAGACAATTCTCTAAAGATACTGTTGAAATGCCATTGTATTTTTATCCCTGGACATATAACCCAACACTATCTTTATTCGCTCAAAAATATATACAAGAAGTACTGCAGGGACAGAGAAGTCTCTGCTGAGCCTACCTTGTCACCTTTCTGTCCAGCTGGTCCAGGAGGGCCCACTGCTCCTCTCTCACCTTTTGCTCCAGGCAAACCTTCTGGGCCAATAAATCCAGGTGCTCCTATTGGTCCTTGAAGCCCAATCGGTCCTGGTCGACCCTAATACACATTAAAAACAAGTCAATGCATCATGTCCACAAACTTTGTAATTACTCTTTCCAACTCAACTTTCAATGCAATTTGATACCTCTCTGGGTAGTTAGGACATACTAAAGTTTTCTCTGTCCATTCTCAGACAAAGACTGCCCAAATTTGCACACAGGACTCAAGATGGGGTCACACCAGCACAGAGTAGAGAAGGACAACCACCTCCCTCAGCTGGCTGGTGATAAAGTGCTGAATCATTTAGATTGGAAAATTCCTCCAAGATCAGGTCCAACCTTTCACTGAATACCACCATGCACACTAAACCATATTGCCAAGTGCCACATCTGTTCATTTTTTGAACAATTCCAGGCATGGTGACTCCACTATGTTCCAGTTCTTAACCACTCTTGCAGTGAAGAAATTTTTCCTAATATCCAACCTGAGTCTCCCCTGGCACAACTGAGGCCATTTCCCTTTGTATGATCCCCCACCTCACCACGACCTCCTTTCACAGATACATATGATTCGTGCTGAACTTGTGACACAAACTTGGTCAGAATCCAAAATTATCTGAGAAAATGCCCAGGTATATAAAAAGATAACACTATTTTTACCAGCATCATATTCACTACAGACAGGCATCTCATTAGGTGCTGCTGCATTGTAAAAACCTGGTGCACAAATATGCTTGAGAGTGCAGGTCATAGATTTCAGATCTATATGAAATTCTAGTGGGTATTTGAGAGCACATTCACAAGTCACAGGAACTTCCATAAGCAAAAAGGTCCCCACTGAAGCTTTTTCTCCAGGCTAACCAAGCCCAGCTCCATCAGCCGCTTCTCAACAGACCTGTGTTCCTTCAGATGCTTTCCTGGCGCTCTCAGGGCACGCTGCAGCACCTCAGTGTCGGGGCTTGCAGTTAGAAATCCCCTTTCCCCGGATTCCCTGAATGTTGCCTGCATCTCCCCGGGAGATGCCAGGCGCAGGGCGGAGCAGCGCCCCGCGGGTGCGGTGCCGGGCGCTGCCGGCAGAGGGCGCGGCCCCCGCGGGGATGCGCTGCGGGCGCTCCGGGCCGTGCCCGGCTCGGTGCCCGGCGCCGCCCGCTCCGTGTTCACATCCTCCTTCACAGCCATGTCCACGTTCACCTTCCCCTCCCGGGTCACGACCAGAGGACGTGAAACACATCGCTCTAAGGTCCCAGAGTATCCGCAGAAAATGCGGTTTATGGCCATGCTTTCTACTGGCAAGAAAATCCGTGGATTACACGAAGTTACATGCGTAAATAATCAAGATTTACAATAACATAGAATGGAGGAGGAAGTTAAAAAACCCACTACACCTTAATAATCCCACCACATAATACACCCTCCTTTTAATTCTCATGTCCATGGAAGTGTGTTTCCCTTCTACTTCCCTAACTCCGTAAAAGAGCAGAAGGAATGCAGCTCCCTGCTGCAAGTGTTTTAGTAATCTCAGCTGGAGACATACAAAGCCCTGACTCCATGGCTTGGCAGGTAAAAGACTTTAACTGTTAATTTAAAAATGCATTCTTACATGTTTAAAATCAAGCAAAGTGAAACAAACTGCACATGATTTTAAAAATTCTTTTCCCATGATCATTTTTAGTACCTGTTTAGGCTAAAATATTTTTTCTTTCCATATTCCATGTGTCTTCACTGTTGGAGCAGTTTTCTTTTAACTGCAACAATTCTCCCATATCACTCTTTCTGCTGTGATTGTTTCATCCTGGCCTTTTAACTGAGGTCAAGTGCATGTTTGATATTTCATACCTTTTCTGTCTAGACACTGTCCATAGTGTGCACTTCCAGAGGCACAGACTCACATCTGAAAAGGCTTTTATGTTGATTATTTTTAGCTTTCTTCACTCTGGGCTAATTATCAATGGAATCCTTTATATTGGAAACTATATAATCAGAACATTAATCCCCAAAGCTTCAGTGGTTCTTGGCAACCATACACAACAAGAAACACGTTAAAAATCACGTGCTTTGCTCTCACTTAAAAAAGTTAAAGCTGAGACTGAACTTCCCATAATCACAAGCAATTCAGAGGCTTTCAGGCAACAATTCATTTACAAAGCATGGGTTGTGGACTGTTTACCTCAAGGCAACACAGCAATGCTGAGGCATAACCTAAAAATGGGCACTGTTACACTTCCAGTCTTACCTCTCACAAAAGAAATGGCATCCAAGAGCCCACCGAGTTTGTAGAGAAAACACACTGTGAATTCCTCATTTGTTTGAATTGCTAATACTTCTGTATTCCATTAGTTTGATTGCCTGGTTAATGACAGCGTTTCACAAAGACTGGAACTGATGGGAATTAACATTTTAGGAGGCTTTTGTTTTGCTCTGAGGCAGGTGGCTCTGAGAAATATATGAAGACTGGGGAGTAAAGACCAGAAAGTACATCTTCTGCTTGTGTTTGGATGAGCAGCTCTCTGACAGAAGAATTAAATACATTCTCTGTGATTTCAGGGCCCACAGCTAAATAGCACTCCTGTGTTAGTGCCCTACAAGAAAGATTTTTAACAGCACTTGAAGATTTTGTCCAGTGCCTTGGAGTGTCACTAAAGCATAAAGACACAGTAAAGTGCTTCTAATCTCTCTGATAATGTGATTATGCCATGATAATCAGGCTCTCAAGAATTCCCACTGTTTCTTTTGAAGCCAGTATGGATGGAAATCATGTTTTCTATGCTGAAACAAAGGACTTGCCTTCGCTGCTAAAAAAGCAGTATTTCTCGTCACTCAGCAGCACTCCCATGAACTGTTCCAAGATTAGAGCATTATAAAGAGCAGGCACGGTGGCATGCAGGAGCAATTGGAGGATAACAATGAAGACTCACTCAGGTTTTACCATCAGGTAAGCTTGCAGACCTCAATGCCAGGTGGAACTTCTGTCTGACCTCAACTTTTACTATAGCCTTTACTGCTTTAGCACCAGGATTGCTCTTACTTATCCAAAGGATAAAAAGAATAAAACACCTCTTAGCAGTGAGGACAAGCTGAAATATAAAATGTGGATTACATCAAACAAAAACTACAATGAATCAACAGAGCTCCCTATTTTTAATCTTTTATGTTCAACATATATTGCACAGTAGCCTGCAGAAAATCCATTAGCAATTAATGCAAGCAATACCATTTTGGTTTCCCAGATGTGTGACAATTGTTTTTAAAAAGAGGAAAATTATAGAATGCTAATAACACCAAGCAATAACAGAGCTAATGAAATTCCTGTGACTTGTGAATGTTCTCTCAAATGCCCACTAGAATTTAATATAATTGAAATCTCTGAGCTGCATTCTCAAACATATTTGTGCACCAGGTTTTTACAATGCAGCAACACTTAATGAGATGCCTGTTTGTAATGAACATGATGCTGGTAAAAATAGTGTTATTTTTTAATATACCTGGGCATTTTTATAGATAATTTTCATTCTGACCAAGTTTGTGTCACAAGTTCAGCACAAATCATATGTATCTCTGTTTCACACATATCCACTGCAAACCATTACAAATGCTGGCTCAGACATTCAGCTTCCCATGCTCACTGTGTGGTAAGCAAGAGCAAAAAATGCCTGGAAAAGGAACCTCCCATTGCTTCTGAGTCACCACACTGCAGAAGTGGGTAAAACCAAATAAAGTGTAATTTGATGGCAGTGTTTTTCAAGATGGAAAAGGTTCTGCAACATGTACCTTCTTCCTTACATCCTTTTAAATTCATGTGTCCCAGGGTGTCATGAGGAAAGGCTTGTACAATGGGTAATGATGGGGCCTCTGCTGCTGCACAATCCAACACATGACAGTTTCTCTATTGTCCCTACCCCTTTTGCCAACTCTAATACCTCACATAAATTTTCGCCCACTGAAGCAGAGCTGCTACACATAGCATTGCAAATTCCAAACATTCTTTTATTTCCCATTGCCTCTGTGAGCTTGGAGAATAAAGCGTAAACCTATTTGGTTTGTCACTGTGAAAAGGAGCACACGTGGAAGTGGTATGGAAGCACTGGATATGCCCCTTCTTTCTGGGACACACAAAAACAATACATACTTACTTGGGGAACAATTCAGTTGGCCTAAGTCACTGTCAAATACCAACTCAGTGATTCATCACCATAAAGAACACTGGAACACACTAAGATAAATCTGGCAGCTCTGGTAGCTAAGCAGAAAATATCACTGATCAGGAAGGGCAGAATTGATTCCTATTTTTGTTTGTAAATTTGTAGACTGCCATATTTCAAGCAGCAAAGCACTATTCCTTTTCTAAGCAAAATTAAGGTCCTGTGTATTAAAAGAGCAACTGAATTTAAATATGCTCATGTCTTCTGAAACCAACGTGTGGTTTCTTCTATGAAAATTCAGTGACCAAATGTTTTAAAAGGGTCTTATTCACATTCTCTATTCCTTCACCCATCATTTTCCCCACAAAACCTGTTTTACTGACACAAAATATCATTAGTGAAATATTTACTTCATGAGCAAATGCTTTGTAGCTTGAAGCATCTAATGCTTGTTTGATTGCACAAAGGTGAACCAAACAGCCAACCATTAACTCATTACAGTATGGCCCTAAAAATGCATGTTAAATGCAAGCTCTTATACACTGTATGCAGTGTAAGCCTGAAGATTTTAAGGGAGATCCACATACCTGATTCCTGTTGGACAGGAAAGCCTGTACAAGGGATTGGTCCCTCAAGATGCTCTTTCACACACACAGATTGCATTTCCCTTTTAAACCAGGGATGTTCTCTCTGATGAGAGACACCAGGTTACAAAAGTTACAGGAATCTCAGCTGGGGGAGGTCTGTCAGTGACTTACCAGTGCAAGGCAGCCACTGTGAGCAGCACAGCCTTGGGCCAACCTTCACCTTTCTGTCTCCATTTCCTCCCTTCTCCTCCTGGCTCTGCCCTGCCTGCAGCAGATTCCCACAGCAGTGCTTCCCTCCTGCTAGATAGACAGTGAGGAGCACAACAGAGTCCTGCTCTCAACTGGGGCCCCACAGATCTACTGTAATAATAATAATTACTGATGAAAACCCCTTCACTATTTTCCTAAATTACAGGTCAGGTATCCAGTGCCCTGCTCACATTCCAGAGTAAGTAATTATTCTCTCTACTGAAAAACGCTTTGTACTTTTAAAGAAAATTATTCTTTGGTTTTTCTTCTAAAAACGTTGGGGAAGTCCTAAGGTAAAAATGGCTCCTTTATTTCTGTCATATAGTTCAGTGTTCCTCTACACAGCTTTTTACCTACACAGCACAAGAATACAAAAACCTGTATGTGCACACAGAAATAATGGACCAGAAAAAAATCCTGCACAACAATCCTGCTTCATTCAGCATCCTCCCAAAAATGCCATCGTTTGGGGTTTTTTTCTGTTTTGTTCTCTGTTTTAGGAAGGATATTAGGGTAATAATTTAGTTTTTCATTTAATTTTAACAAAAGAGACATTTTTTTCCTGTACCATGTGAAGTTCTTTAGTATGACAATGTCTTTCAGAAGTTTTCTGTTTATGCAAAGCAGCCTTTGGCATGCTCACACTGCCGACTGTCAAGGCTGCTCTGGTCATCTCAGCACCAATCTTTTAATGCAGTAATGAGCAGCTGCAGGCTGGGTCTGAAAACAACTGTAAATTTTAGTTCATGTGATAAACTCAATTTCCAAAAAATACTTCTGTTATTT
>VZUA01048488.1:10114-33462 GCA_013401035.1 Horornis vulcanius
AGGGGGGTTTGGATTCTGGCCCTGGAGTTGTCCAAGGAAAGACTGGATGTGGCACTCAGTGCTCTCTGCTGGTGACAAGGTGGGAACTGGGGTCAGGTTGGACTTGGTGACCTTGGAGGTGTTTTCCAACCTCAGAGATTCTGTGAATTAAAGGCTGAATTGTTTCTGTTCTGGTGACAATCCTGTAATTACTTCTTTCTACCCTACTAAAGTGATATATACAAGCAAAACTCCAGTGAACCTTAGAAGCCTTTCAGCCTTCCTTTTCTTTTTGCTGTTTGCTTTGTTGGCACCTAACTGTACTAACTAGCAATGCCCTACATTACAAATTGCCCTATTAACTCTAGAAACAAAATATTAAAAATTAATTTTTCTAAGTGGGAAAGCCTGCCATTCCTCAGAGCAAAAGTCCTTTGCTGAAAGTACTTCCTTGCCCAGCCCCAGTAATTAACATCTCTTGGATTGAAACACTTCTGTTTGGCACCCACAGAAGAGATTTGCATGCAGGATTTCTTGCACATACTTTTGTTCAACAGCTGTTTACAAGATCAGCCAGGACAGGCACATGACATGCTTTCACATGAAGCACACATGTGACCCATAAGCCTGCTAGAAATTCCCAGAACCACAACATGTCACTTGTCATCTTACTTGGCCTCCTTCCGACACCGACGGAGCATCAGCTTCAGAGCCTCACAGGCATCTTATATCTTGGATTGGGGCATCTGGTCACCCACATTCACAGCAACACTGCAACCAGGTTTTAACCATATATAATTATTTTTCTTCATCTTTCCTTATGGCATTGAAAGGTTATCTGGCATTTATGAGCAGCAGACATATCCTTCTCTTACAGGTGACAGCAAAATGATGGATAGTGACAGCTCCAATAGAGGAAGAATTGCTCCAAAATCTGTGTGGAAAGAGAGGTCTGATAACTTGATTTTGAACAGTAATTAAGCACTTGAATGAGCAGGTGGAGGCCAACCAGGATTTTAAATCACTAGGTTTTTAATAATATAAATGCTTTAAAAAGTCCAATTCCCTTTGAGCAATGGAAGATCTCACTAATAAGCCTAAGGGCTTGGTTACTTTCTGTTCTCTGTTTGACTGAGATCCTTCTCTGAAGCCCATCTGTAATGTGCCTTGGGGCATGTCCATTCATTTGGGAAAGGGCAACCAAGAAAGGAGTGAAAAGGGTGTTGCTAAAGCCTTGTGAAGGTCAAAGCACTTTCTCCACAGCTCCCCACCCTCCCAAACCAAAACTCAGGAGTGCCTATTGTGGAGAACAGCACTATTTGCAAAAACAGAACCAATTCTCAGCCCCCCAGAACAGGAAAGCTTTGGGGTAGAGGGGTATGAATGATGGAGAAATAAGAGAAAATGAGACATTCCCCACTCCTTGACCTATAGCAGGGACCTTGAGCCCAGTTCCAGCTTACAAACATGCAACCACAGAGTTTCATTGCCAGGTCCCACCTCATTCTTGAGCTCCTACAAGGTCACCTCCTTCTTTTCTCCCTTTCAGTGCCTGTGGCACAAGGACTCACTGCTCCCTCATGAATAAAATAGTGCCAGGATTGGTAAAAAACTGATGGGAGGAGGAAGCTCCCAGCTGACTGACAACATTTGTATCTCCCAGAGGGCAAAAGGCAGAAATTGTGAGAAGGAATTTTCATCCCCAGGAGGAAATACCTGTAGCAGAGTAAACATGTTGGAGTGATCAGCACCAAAGAAGCTGCATCCAGGTGGGCCTCAAAGTGGAGGATTACCTTTGCAAGGGGCCCTTCCATGAAGACTTGGATTCAATTGGGAGTTTTCTGGTCAAAGTACAGAAATATCTCAAATGCAGACGTTACATAGTGCCAGTCACAGAGAAAAGCTGTGCTGGATGGAATTTGTGAGGATTCCTGGGAGTGCCACACACACAGAGAATTTCTCCCACTTGCAAGCAGCTTTCTCCTAACAGATATTAACCTGAGAGACTCCTGCAGGGGAAAAAAAAGGAACAAGGTTTGTATCTGTATCCTAGAGAGAACTGCTGTTGTCCATGCAAGTGCCAGAGCTTATAGCTTTATTTTTATTCCGGATCCACCAAGTAAAAGCCTTGCAGCACTGAGTTGCCACTTCATTTCCTAACACAGGTTACCTTGACCATCACAACACATTGTGACAGCCCTGAGCATGCTCAAGACATTACTATTACTTGCAAGAAAATACATCCAAAAAGTATTTTAATTGTAGGGGTTTTACACGTGCTTCCCAAGAAAGGCTGCAGGCCGCATTGTTGATTCCATACAAACTCAGTGTTTGTAATCAGTATTGCCCCTTCAGAAACTGCTCACCCTGCTTGTTTGAGAGAAGGGCCTGGTCTCCCTTATCATGAGAAATTACTGGGTTGATGTAATTTTGCCTTCATGCAGGCATTGTTGTTCAATAATTTAGTGCTTGCTCCCAAATTTAAGCTTAAATGTATATTCAGCTCGTGTCAACACACATCCTGCCAATGTGAAAAACCAGGCACTCTAGCAAAAAACAGCAGAAGGAAAGAGCATTAAGCTGTAGGAAGAATACAGTACCAAAATAAGTGTTTTGCTCATTAGACTGTGTTTTTATCCATGATACTGAAAAATGGAAACAGCAAAATGCAGTTTGTTACACTTTTAAGCTTTCTGCAAAATTAGTCTCCTGCAGGAGAAGTTTGTTAGTGAAGAAATGGCTGAGAGTTTCAGGGCATTTTCAGAAATCCAGAATTATGTTTAGCCAGTGCTGAAGTTGTCTGGCTAAAGAATCTGAATTTATTCTTGAATCTGAATCAATAGCTTAAGGTTTTGTAAATTTTAACTAATAAATAACTTGCTATGGACAGAGCAAGACTTCAATTTCCAGTGATCACAGTGTAAGTTTTCATATAATTTAGAGGGTACAACACTAGACCCTGAGGACCACATTCAGGAGGTCATAGAAATATAGAACTATTTATGTTAGCAAAGACCATCAAGTCTGGCATTAATCTAACACCACTTTGTCACTACTAAACCATGTCCCCTACTGCCACATCTATAAATCATTTAAATCCCTCCAGGGATGGTGACCCAACTGTGTCCTTGCGCAGCCTGTTCCGATGCTTGACAACTTTTCTGTGAAGAAATTTTTCCTAATATCCAACTTAAACATCCCCTAATACACCTTGAGTACATTTCCTCTTGTCCTGTCTCTGTTCCCTGGGAGCAGAGCCCAAGCCCCCCAGCTGCCCCTTCCTGTCAGGAAGTTTTACAGAGTCAGAAGGTCCCCCTGAGCCTCCTTTTCTCCAGGCTAAAAAACCCCAGCTCCCTCAGGCCATAAGACCTGTGCTCCTTCCCCAGCTCTGTCCCCTTCTCTGGACACGCTCTAGCACCTCAATGTCTCTGTGCTTACTCAGTGGGGCAAGCCAAGCACCTCTGAAGCCTCTGAGGATGGCTTAGAGGGCTGAAGAACACTAATAATGGATTCTGGAAAACAGCAGAGAGGAAAAACTGGGTGCTGGCACTGTGGGAATCAGGCTGCCTGGCCATGGCCTCAGTGTCAGGTTCCTTGCCAGTTGGTTTTGCCTGCACAGTTTGCAGATTGCCAGTGCTTGACAGGAAGAAACAATTTTGACAGGTGTCCTCTTTCAGGTGTCAGGGATCTCTGTTTTGGAGATGCAGTTCCAGAGTTGTAGACTTGCCCTTTCAGATTTTGGAACAGACTGTCAGTGGCTTCCTCACAGTTATAGAAAACTTAATAATTTTCATAACTCAAGAGACCTGGGCACTTCCACCCTCAGTGCAATATCACTGACCACTCAAATGCTTCCTGAATGTTTGCAATAGGCGATTTTTAAATTAAGAGTTCACATAATTGCATTTCATACATAATTGGATCCCTACTTTTGTATATCTAATACAGATCTCTGGACTGGAAAAAAAAATGGGAACAAAGACAGACCAGGAAGGTTTTTAAAAGTAGGAAGCACAAAATGTAAACAAAATTTACATTGCTGGAAAAAGAGACAATTCTCTTATAAGTGCAGTGGAGACATTCACTGTTGGTCTCAGAACTGAACTGGCTAAACTTCAAAAAGCAAAAAATACTCCAAATCTGGTAAAGCAACTCCTCATCCTGCCTTCCCTCAACAAAATGCCCCCCTGAATTCAGAAGAATTTTCCAAAGGAAGGAGCAAAGGAAGAGAAAGTTTGCCAGAGGTTACATAGGGAATTTGCTGCAGAGCCAGGAATGGAGTTAGCTGCTTGCTAAGGAGTTAGATGCAGGTCCTATCCTTAGACCACAGCAATCTCCATATTTAGCTAGACCAAGAGAAAAGCCAGTCAAACAACATCCATCTCCTCAGTCTCCTAAAGGGCTGAGACCTCCAGATGAAATGCATGACGTGCTCCAAGCCCTGCTTGCCATGGCTTTTGGGGACACTGCTGGACAGAGTTTCTCCCCCAGCTGAGGACTGGGAACACAGCACATGGGAGTTTCAGCTGCCTGGTGTCCCACTGAGGGTTGTTCCCCCGCTTCCTGTGAGCCAGACCCTGCCCCACACCTGTGGTGGAAACCACAACCTGACATCCTCAGGCCCACCTTGGCCTAGTGCTCCCCAGTGCCCTGTGCCACTGAACATTTAGGGCTAGCCAAGGTTAGGGAGAAGGGTTTGTGTGGAATTCAAGGCTTTGTGAAGAGCAGTGATCTGAAAGGAAAAGTTCAACCCCATGTCTGCTGCTGTGGTGGAGTCCTACAGCTTCGGAGTCCTGAACCCAAGCCACCAATTTGGAACAAAACCAAGTCAGTGACAGCAATAAAAAAGGGGTTAAAAAGAGCTAATCTCTTCCAAACCTGTATGTAACCTTAAACCAAATATTAACAGAAAAAAAAAAACCCTGGCATTTAAGTTGGCACTTAACTCTAGTTAATGAGGAGTTCAGATTTCCATTCTAACCCTCTTTTTCTGTTGCTTGTAATTTTCTCAAATAAACTCCGTTTTGGGCTGAAATTTTCCGTGCTTGAGATTTTTTTTGGAAAGTTTATACAAAATCAGTTGAACAGTTTATTTATGTTAGCACTGAAAACAAAAAAAAGCCACACAAAAATATTTCCATGTATGTTCTGATCAGATATTTTCTGCTCAATGAACTCAAAATCAGCCACAGTAAGAAATTTCCAAATTTTGCTTGTCTTTATCCACAAAAAGTTTAGGGGAAAACCCAACAACAAGCAAACACAAAAACCTCAAGCCAAATCTGGACATTGACAAATTGAGTATTTAAAGTCTTTCAAATTTCAATTTCAGAATGTTATGCAAGTTCTTTCTATCTTTCAAGAAATAGTGAGAAGATTTATAGATAGCTGGGGTGGCACCATCATACCCTGTGTGGGTACATCATGGGCTGCACGTCGGGTTTGACCACTTTGAGTTAATTCCACCTGAGGTTGTGCCAACCAGCCTTGTGGACACAGAGAAACTGAATTCCTCTTGCCACAGCTGTGCTTTGGCTGCACCAGTTGTCTTGTAGGCCCACAAAACCAATTTTAATTGCCAGTGATTCCGAGGGGAAAAGATAAATTCCAGTAGTGCGAGTTCTTTGGAGGGCCATGCTCAGAAGCAGGAAGTCTTCCCCTGGGTCAGTAATTCATCCTTGAAGATTGCACACAAAATCAGTGTGTGCACATTGCAGTGTGGTCCTTTGGGGGGAAGTAAGTCAATTTTTTTTGTCCAATTAATCAAAATACCTAAACATATGCATAACTATATATATACTTATAGGTATGTACACATCTATAAGTATAAAAAGCATATATGTTAATTGTCTAAACATGCCTCATGGACAGTAGTGTTTCCTTGCAGACACGGGGTCAAGAAAAAGATGCCAAAACAAACTTTAGCAGAGATTTTGATATGGTAAAAACACAGAACACTAACTATGCAAAACACTTCGAATATGTGTGATATTTCTGAACACAGACAACCAACCAAAGCAAGATAAATCAATTTCCCCGCTGGCAATCTGCAATATCCTTTGTTTTATTCACCACTAAAAATGTTATTAATGGCTGGGTATGTTCAGCATGCTAATGAAAAATGTATTTCAATCCCTCTGGTGAACGATCTCTCCATAGACAAAATAGCTTATTTCCACTGAGAAAGCTTGCTAGTTGGTAACAACAACAACAACAACAACAAAAAAGACAAAAGAATGAGAAATAAAGAGAAAAGAGGTCATTACTTGCAAACACCAGCGGTCAGGAAGAGTTCACTTCCTTTGTATTGCACTTCCTGACTGCAGGCTTTCATTTCTGGGAGAAAAAAAATCACAAACATTATTCTCATGAATGAAAACCCCGTAGTCCCTTGTAGATTAGTGTGTGTGGAGCTCCTCTTTTACTCTCATCTGATTAAAGCCTCATTTTACCAGTGAGAACACTGAACAAAAATACCACCCTGGACATAATTCACTGCTGAAGTTACTGGGTCACAGTTCCGCAGAGCACATCAGTGGCAGTATTTCTGCTCTCCAAACTCACAGCCTTGGCAGTAGTTCAGCTAAATATTTAAGCACACATGAAGCACAGGCATTTTTCCTCCGCTTTTCTGCTCATGCTGATGTGCTGTTGTTTTTAACCAGAAATCTTATTGCAGTTTGAGCATTTTGGAGGCAAACAAGGGGGAATAGTGCTGCCTTTGGGTAACCTGCATTCTCAGAACTAGTAAGCAAATTATGTTTGGCAAGGTTTGATGTGAGGGAAAAGTGTTAACTCAAAACACAAAAAAAGCTCCTATAAAAAAAAAAATCCATATCAACATATTTTGCTGCCTTCAGAGAGAATTAAAAAAAAAGGCGAGAGAGAAAAAAACAGGCAGACTGTCTGAACCACAGACTCCCTTCAGTCTCTGAAGCCCACAGACACACACTTTGTACAAATATATGATCTTATCCACAGACACACAGATGCTCCCCCCCTTCCCCTCTTCCTTCACTGCCATCCTTACTCACAAGGGTGGTATGTAGGCTGTACATAGTGAGTACAGACACTATAGCCTGTCTTGGCACACGCAGCACTCAGCGCTGGCACAGACACACAGGAGGATGTGCACAGGACTCCCAAAGCCAAGAGGGGAATAACACAGTCAGAGGAAGCGAAAAAACCCCACCATACTCTCCTGTATCAGTACTACTTGACACTTTCAATGGGACAGTATTTCATGTCACTCATGTTTTCTTGGTAAGCACCATTGTCCAGGCAGGAAAGCAGAGGAGCATGGAAGTCAGAGGAACCGGCTTCCCTCTGAGTCCAGGAAAGTCAGTGGCAGGGCTGGGATAGAAGATTAGACCCCTAATTCTTCATTCATTCATTCTCAGCCCTGCAAGGCAACCTCCCAGCACAATCTGAAAGCAGATGTGGAGCAGTGCAGAGCATTGTGGTTACCCCAAAGTCACAGCACACCCCAACAGGTGGCAAATGCCACAGGCAGCTGCAGGAGCAGTGAGTAGGAGGGCACAGGAATTTTGCCAATGTCCTGGCCAGTTCCAGATCCACAAAGCTTCCTTTATTCCACAGTTCCTCCCACTCTATATCAGCTTCTAGCATAGGCTAGAATTGGAAGAGGAAATGCCTCTTAAAGCATTGGGAGACACTCATGGGATCAGGGAGGGGAAGGAATGCAGGGGAAGAAGTACAGGGCTCAACTCTGCCCATCTCAGCTGCTCAGCCTCCTGACAGCTCACAAGCACTGTACTCTGCTGTCTCCCCGCAGGCTGCACTGGAAGCACCAGCTCCTATTCATTCATCTTTCTTCTCTCATGTCCTCAGATAAGTCTTATTTGTCAGAAGATGTGGCATTTTTGGTATCCAGGAGAAATACATAAGACTATGGAAAAAGTTGGATATTAGCAGCAACACCAAGACACTTATAAAATGCCATCTTCCTCCAACAAATTGTGAACAATTCTTCTCTTCATCAGTTTTATTCTGTATTACAATCTACAGATTGTAAAATACAGCACTATATCTAAATGAGTGTTTAAAACCCTTTATTGATCCACATCAGTTGATATCAGCTACTTCTTTACTTCACCTCCTTTCCTGCCAAATATTCTCCTCATTGCAGCCTGAACCAGAGGTGGGAGAACTGAAACTGCCAGCTCAGCACTCAGTGCCATGGCAAGAACAGTGTGCTGGGAGCCATGAATGCACTGGAGGAGCAGGAGCTCAGCTGGAAGAGGGACACTGCTTTTCAGAGTGGACAATTGCCTCATGTTAATCTGCACAATATTGAAAATCAATTAATTCCAGTAGGCAACCCTTAGCTACTCTGCTTTTGGCAGGGGAAAGCCTTTTCCCCCTCTCACTCTTTCCAGGGACACACATCCCAGCAAGATGGCTGTGGTGGGGTGTTATCAAAATGCCTGTACAGCTGGTGATGTGCAAATCACTTCATTCTGGAGATGAGGAATGGGTGCCACACCCTAAGCACAGGGGTGATCCATCTTGGAGAAGGTGCAGCTGGTGGGCCTCCTGCTGGGGTTATGCCTCAGACCCCGTGTCCAGCTCTGGGTCTGTCACTACAAGACGACATTGAGGGGCTGGAATGTGTCCAGAGAATGGAATAGAGCTGGGGAAGGGGCTCCTGGAGCACAAGTCTGATGAGGAGGGGCTGAGGGAGCTGTGGGGGCTCAGCCTGGAGAAAAGGAGGCTCAGGGGGAACCTTCTGGCTCTGCACAACTCCCTGACAGGAGGGGGCAGCCGGCGGGATCAGGCTCTGCTCCCAGGGGAACAAGGGACAGGATGAGAGGAAACAGACTCAGCTTGTGCCAGGGGAGGTTTAGTTTGGATCTTGGGAAATGTTTTTTCACTCAGCAGGTGGTCAAACGTTGTGAACAGTCTGCCCAGGGAAGTGGTGGAACCACGCTCCCTGAAAGACTTGAAAACACCAAATGTGGCACGTGGGGACATGGTTTAGCACTGAACATGGTTTAGTGGGTGGATGAAGCTAAAGGTCTTTTCCAAGCTAAAGGATTCCATGGTTCTGTGATTCTTTGCTACAGCACAATCCTCTTGTACTGTGGTAGTTTCACAGAGTGTCCCCACCCTTGATATAATATCCAGTCTATCTGAAGGGATTACATCTGTATGGATGTGAGGCAAGCCATAAACTGAGCATGGAAGCAACAGTTCTCTTAAGCAAAAAGAGATTTGCTGAAGTCAGTTTACATTGGTGGGTTTCCTACAGTCCTTTGAAACTAAAACTGCGCAAGTCAGCGTGGATGCTGAACTGTGTGAGTGGTTGGTTAACAAGTGCACAAGATATGAAGTTAAGCACATTTCTAGGTGTCTGCAGGACCAGGATCAAACTGTTGTACTGCAACCAAAGCTGGAGTCACTGTGGGCCACAACAGAGCTACTGAGATCCAAGAACAATAGCCTGATACCTGGGGATTCTCATCAAAGCTCAGATGCCATCAGATGCTGATTTAGCCCAGAAGAGCCCTGACAGAGGGACAGGACCCACACACAAGAATGTCCATTAATTTGACGTTGGTTTTAATTGGTTCAGGGATGGAAAGTTACGGTGTCACAGAGAGCCCCGAGGTTCCCTCGGTGGAACAGGCGGTTAAATCCGCATTACAAGAGGTCTGCCTGGAGCTCGAGGTCAAAAGAGCTCCTAAAAGGATTTTGAAATTTTCTCGTAAATGCTGAAGTTTAAGTTATGATTAAGTCATGTTTACCCGTTAATTGTGCAGTAAATAAAGCTGTGGCTTTAACCTCCCAGTGGCAGCCAGGCAGTGTTAATTAGGGCTGAGAGCCTGCCAGGGCTGTGCTGCTGGGGGTGGGAGGCAGGGCGCTGTTATCAGTTGTGCTGACATGTGCTGAGCGCTCTGCGGTCGCACCGCAGCCCCGCGGATCCAGCGCGGGCTCCCCGCTATGAAAGGGCTGCTGTCTCAAACTCTTGGCTCTCAGTCAAAGCCTCGGAGCCTGAAGATCAAGAGTTGGTTGGGTCGGTTGGGTTTTTTATATATTTTTTTTAATTTTTTTTTTAATTATTATTTTTTTCACTCTCTCTCATTTCTGTTAGTTTTTATAGATCCACTTGCCCGCTTGCAGGGGGGCTGCAGGGAAAGGAGGAACAGGCTGACTCACAGCAACAGTGCATGTGGAGAGGGGGAAAAGAAAGGGGGCAAAGGTTGGACTTGCAGCTCTGCTTCTATTTACTCTTTCCCCACTATTTCTAACCTCAGCCATTTAACAATACTTGGAACTTAGTCCTAAGATGGGACTTGGAATTTTCCCATGGTTTGAACCTCCCTGGATTCAGAAATCTGCACGAGCCATTGCTAAACATTTACCAAAGCTACTCTCAAGCTCCCAGGATGTTCCTAGGGCACTAAATAGAGATGCAGGATAAGAGATGGAAGTGACAGATAATTAGGAAATGTGAGGAGGAGAAGGTGATGAAAAAAGCCATTGGTTGTTCACAGAAACACTCTTGCAAAAATGCTTCCCAGATAGAAAACAGAAATCTAAATATTCTCATGTGAACTCTGTCATGTGCATCCACATCCCAAATTTATACCATTCATGCCAGTACTTTTTCTTTGCACCTCTAATCCTTCTCCACAGGACACTTCTTCTGAACTTATCAGGATCCTAACATATAAAAAGCTGATGATCTGTTACAGCACTAAGTCAGTCCTGATTCACCAATCCAGCCTGCAAACAAATTGCACAATCAAAATCCAAGGAAATTCTGAAAGAAAAAGGAAGAGATGTCAGTGCCTTAGAAATTATTATCTGAAGGGGAGAAGTGGATGGATCTTGAAACAATTCAGTATTTTTTTGCTTGGGGGTTTTTTTCTGGTAGTGTAGAATTTTCTTAAAAGAAACCACAGGACTTGAGATATTACAGTCCTGCAAACACAGCTGCAAGCTACAACCCAGGAAACACAGATCTAGTTCTCACTTCTGATTCATTACATCACTTTCTGCCTGGTGACCCCACATTTTTGTCTGCCAGCAATATTTGTTATAATAACAATCAATATTTTATTGTAAGCTTGTTGAAGCACGAATTATCTCTTGCAGAATAAGTACAATGAAGACATTAAGTCCAACTGTAGCAGGGAGCAATTTTTTCACAAACAGAACACATGGTCTCTGTCAGAAAACACAGCTCATCTAATATTTATTCTCTACTTACATGAAAATAATAGATTTACTTTCCCATTCTTCCATCAACAAATTATCATTGTAGGCTAATTAATTGTAGGGTAATTAAAGAGATTCTATCCAGACGATCCTTGAACAACAGCAACCAAAAAAAAGTGGCTGTCACTTTCTTCAGTATGAAAGCCAACATGTTTCTTAGAAAGAGCTTCCAGAAATCTGTACAATTCACACAAAAATGCTCACTTTGCCATTCAGATGGGATCATCCACAGGTATGTGACGGTATCAGCAACACCAGAACGACACCTATTTCCAGTTCATTCCAAGTGGAAATCAACCAGTGGGAGGTTAAACGCCTTGCCTGGTCAAACAGCAAGTCATTGGCATGGACTGAACTAGAACAGAAAATTCTAGAATCCTCTCTTTGTCCGTAATCCGCTCAGTTCCACTGGCCCAGAATTCCAAACTGCAGGCAAGGCAATTACTTATATGTTTCTTCCTTTTTAATTAGCCATAGTAGGGGCAGCATTTTGTTCTCTTTCCAAAAAATAGCTCGAAATAAAGAACAACCTATCTTGTTATTGTTTGTGTGTCAAGGATATAATTTTTGGGATACAAATTCCATGGACTATTTTGACAGTGCAAATTACTGTAGGGTCCGTGCAAAGAATGAAAATCGATTTCTCATTCCCCAAGGGCGTCTCCACACATGGGTGTATTGAATTAAAAGGTTTGAAGCAAAGGTCCCTTTTATTTCTTCTTGGTACAACTCCTATTACTTGAAAGAAATATTTTGAAATACCTCACGCTTACATGCAGTTATGCATGGGGGTTTGCAGACACAACTTTAATTGGTCCCCAGGACCTTGCTTTGAAGTGATGACTCACAAAGAGTATTTTGTCAAGCCAACTGTGCCATAAAAATATTAAGTGTGGCTTAAAACAGTAAAGGTTTTATTATCCTGTTAACTTCCTGTCATGAAGCGTTGCATTAAATTGTACTTTTAAGGGATTAATGACCTATTTGCTTCATTCCTTGCTGCATTTGTGGTTATAAAAGCTATTAAAAGCCATGTTATCAACAACAGTGTTAATGAAGATATTGGAAAATCATTCAAGCTCAAATATATTCTAATCCATAGTATTAATCCAATTGCCTTTCCCTAGGAGAGTTTCTTTTAGTGCTCCCTGGAGACCTTGCAGCCTCGTGGCCATTTTGTGGGCACAGCCAGGGAAGTTAAATGTTTGAGAAAGAAACACAAGGAAGAAAAACCTCCACAAGTCTGAAGCCCTCTCACTCAGGAAGGACTATCCAGAAGCGTAGAAAATGTCCCTGTGAACACAGACAACAAACAGCACAACGTGTCACCACCACAGCTGAAAACAAACACCGAGCTATGGGAAACAGCCACCATTCCCCGGGTTGTTATTTTGGACAGACACACTGCAAGACAGAAAATTAATCCAATTTATTCCGTAAGAGACAGGTCTGCAAAATCAGCTTTGTGAAACAATGATGAATTCTTCAAGTTTTTGTTTATAAATAGAGCGGTGTAATTGATTCTTTGCTTGTTTGGCAAGTAGTTTATCCACAGAACTATGTGGGCCTGGGAAGCTGAAACCATTCATGAAGTTCTGCTGAATTTCGCAATCACTTTTGACTAAAAAAGATTAAAATGTAGGAACTTTGAAATGTGTTGCACTGGTTGAAACATTTCAAAATTGTATTTTCCACCTTTTTTTTTATTTTAAAGAAGGGCTTGAGAAAAAAAAAAAAAAGTTAAAGGTAAAATATTTCAAGCAGACTTAAAACAGGGTCACATTTTCAGTATCACAACTAACCCAAGCCCCCACTACTTGTGTAGCTTAACACAAACCCTTCTTTTTTCGCTATCAAATTGCCAACCAGTAACAAAACAGCAACAGGCTGTTCCATACTGGTATTCTGATTGCCACCTCCGGGGCTGTCACACCAAGCTGCCACCACCCAGAGTAAAAAGGACACTAGGATACTGGTCCAGCACACTGATAAGACCTCACTGAAAAAAAAATGAATTTTCAACACCCCCAGACACTGCACAGACGAGGAAAGGGGGGTTGAAGGTAAAAAAAAAAAGCAACCAAACAACACCTCAAAGTCCTGCCTTTCCAGGTACAGGGATACAGGAGGTCTCCCAGCCATGGGCACCCTCCCTGCATGGTGATTTCACCTCTCCACCCTCAGGTGTTTCCTGGGAGAGGAACTGTCATAAATGGGGGCTCTGAGTTCAGCAGTTCCCTTAACCCCACACAGCCACTCACAGAGAGAACCCAGCTCAGCCAATTCCCAGCCTGGTTCCCCATCAATGGATCTATTATCTACACAATGCAGTTTTTAACATCTTATATGAAAGCCCCATACATATTAAGACGCATGGCACTCAATTTATTTACTTCAGAAAGGTGAAGAGATTCAAAAATTCTGACTAGTGAGCAATTTGTGCCAAAGTAAGGCAATAAATCTGAGCTTTTCTTGCTTCTAGGTTATCTTGTCATTTTTACCGACTGCAAGCAGTTACTGATGGAAGCAAATTTGTGTGTGAGTCTGCAAATGACTGAGAAACATTTGAGGATGCTGCTCTCAGGATTGTGAGAGGATTGTGAAAAGAGACATCTCTGACACCAAGTGCATATTTAGCAGGTCGTTGCTTACGCACTGCAAAGTAGGTGAGTTCTTTCTTTACATCACCATTTCACTGTAAAAACACAAGAATTCCGTGAAACTGATGATGAGGGGTTTTTTACTCTCTAAGTAATAGTCATAGGCTACTTTAGAATGCCTGCACAAGCATTAAACTTTTTCTTATATTCCATTAGCAGAAAAGAAAAAGGAGTGAGGAGCATTTTCAAAACTGTTTCCCAGGTTAGCCATTCCAGGGTGGTGCCATTTACCACCAGCTGTGTGTGGCTTAAGATACCTGGGTGGTGTTAAAAGCATAGATCTGTCAGCTGAACTGGTTACTTGCTTTTTATATTTTCCTCTTCTTTCTCTGCTTTAAAAATCTCTTTTAATGTCTTCTTTAGTCTTCTCTCTCTCTCTTTTCCTTTTTTTTTTTTTTTTTTTTTTTTTTTTTTTTTTTTCTCTTTCTTATTACTCTGGCAGTCAAAGATTGTTGCTCATCTATTCTTCCTTTCTGGATAGTTGCTGTGTCTTCTTCCTGCCTACTTCAGAACACAGATGGAATCTACACCTTATTCAGACCCAGAATTTTAGGATATGCAGGTTCTCCATCATGCAGTTGTGCCCTTGGGAAGCACTGAGTGCTGGAGAGGAGCAGCCTTCAGTGGTCAGGACAGTGAACAACCCAGTGAACCACGATTTCCAAAGCCTGGATGTAGATCCTGCATCCACTGATACCAAATGTTATTGATGTAAATGTTGATACAGGTTGACAGCAATTTGCCAGAAGTTTTGGCTCTGCATAATTTGAGTTGACTGAAAACTATTGGAAACAGAAATCTATATATAGCTTACAGGTTTAAAACAAAGCCAGCTGTTTATGAGGGAATGCTCTGGATTAAATGAGCTTTCAGAGATGCTGAAGAAAGGCTTTTGTCTCAGATTTCAGGGAAGAAGATAGGGATTTTTTTATGTAAGTGGTTTTTATAAATCTTGTATGCTGTATCCCTAAAATTCTCCAATGACTTTGAACTTCTAAAACTTTCAATAGATAGGCAAAAAATACATGCCCACAGCCATGCACACTCTTTGGCAAATGCAGAGATAGCATAAGCAACAGCACTAAAAATCCATAACATAGCAGATCAGCTCATCTAGTGTGAATGGAATTCAAGCTTTATTATTGAAAACATTTATTATTAAAAGCACTCAGAGAGCAAATGCTTGTACCTGATACTACATTTCTCAATTACTCTGATATATGTGATATTCATATCAATGAAATAATTCCACATACATGGGGAATAGAAGAAACATAGGCTAATATATTGCTGGCTGTCGATTCTGATTGACAGCTGTGAAGTATGGCCACATCTGGTTGTTAAAGTTTAAAAGGATTTTTAAATTAGAGGTAGAGTTTCTGAGCCTAGCACTGAAAAACCCTGACATTTGCAGTGCTGGGAGCAGGCTGTGAGAGGGATTTCTATCCTGGTTTCCCACCCAGAAGAATATATTTACTGTTCAAACATTTAGAGGCAGGCACCCATGGAAATCAACGGGAACTCTGCCACGGGTTTTAAGGGGAGCAGAATCTGTCCCTACGTGTAAATATACAGCAGTATTTTTTTTCCTCTGACTGTTAAAAACCACCATCACAACTGGATGGGACCTGGTTTTAAACACTCAGACATGGGGCCTCTTTTACCACAGGAGTCTCCAACGATGTCCATCCTTAACACCACACCAGCTGCCAGCCCAAGGCTCTGAAATGCTGATTTTAATCAAAAACTTTCCTTTCAAATCTAGCTTAGAGTTTACTCACAGCGCAAAAGTGCTTCTCAGCACTGGAATTTTCAGGATGCGATGCCGAGCCAAATACTGCAGGCACAGCTTGCTCATAAGACAGCAATCTCGTGGCCCACCTTGGAGGCTGTAATGGGGCTACTGTGCTCAGCCTCCCACCCTTGGTGAAGCCCACTAATAGCATCTGTTTTATAGCATTCACTCCTGCAACCTGCTAGTTCCTTGGCTCTCCTGCTGTCACAGAGAGGATGTGCTTTACTATGCTGCAGGTCTGGTGGAAAGTTGTCAGACTTCAAGCCAAACGTAAAAGCAGCCAGTGCTGAATAAATGACTTGAAATACTTTCTCCAGGGACCCCTTCCAGGTCCAAGATAGGCAGATTTGGCCAGTGTTTGTAGACAGTCTTGCTCAGAGGCAAATTAAAAATCAAAATACAGACACCGTTTGAAAAACATCGAAAGCTAGACTCAAACATCCACCATGTATTAAGACATTCTTATATAAAAATAACCACAAGGTTGCAAATTCATACTTTCCTACTTGGTGAGACCGACTGCAACCAGGAATAAACCTGGACATGTGTGGGGCAGACTGCGGTCCTGCCTTCAGAGAAAGCATAAAACTGGAGGTGGAAAAACAGGATGCTGTGAACCAGGCAATTGAATCCAGCAGTGGGTGGCACACTGAGCACGACCCTCACCTGCCCAGTGCAGCCCACAGGAGCTGCCCCACTCAAGCCAGTGGGACAAAACAGGACACTCAGAGTGGAAATACTCAAGTTTTAGCTGGGTGAGTCCATGGTACTCTCAATACCCCACTCACGACCCATCCCTCCTCATCCCTCGCACCAGCTCTGCTGGGGCTGAGCCCACACTGCAGTTTGGGGATCTGGATGCCAGCCCTCAGTACCAGACAGCAGGAACACATTCTGCTTCTGCTGCGTGGGGTGAGAAACAGGAGGGGCTTGCCAGCAGAAGGTTTGCCAGGAGACTGGAGGGATCCTGGGACGTGGGGCAGGAGCAGATGCAAGGTAGGGCAAAGATCTCCGACTGTGTGGGTATCACAGAACCACAGAATGGCTGAGGCAGGAAGGGACCACTACAGATCATCCAGTTCCCACTCCCTGCCATGGGCAGGGACTCCTTCCACTAGCCCAGATTCCTCCCAGCCCCATCCAACCTGGCCTTGGACACTTCCAGGGATGGGGCAGCCACAGCTTCCCTGGGCAACCTGTGCCAGGGCCTCACCAAACTCACAATAAAGAATTTCCTCCCAATATCTAATCTAAACTTCTAAATCTTTTTCAGTTTAAAGGAATTCTTTCTCCCATCACTACTGTCCTTACAAAAAGTTCCTCTCCACTTTTGTTGTAGGCTCCTGTTAGGTACTGAATGGGGAGCCATGAGCAAATTCCACATATCTTACTTCATTTTTGGGGGGTTTTGTACCTGCAGAGCATTAAGGAAGCCTGCACTCCATCTGCCAGGTGTGGCTTCATGAATGAAACACAACTGAGGGGGTCAGGACACCACAGAACGGGTATAGAAGATTGGCAAAGTGGAAAAAGAGACAAGGGAAAAATCTTCAAGCCAGTTTTGCTGCCAGGCTTTATCTCAGAGAGCTACAACCTCAGACAAAACTTGTCACCTTTCCAGTCAGCAGCCCCTTCACATGATGTTTGTTCTTGGCAGTCACTCTTTAGATTCTCTGGCTGAGTTTATAGCCTGGCTACATAAGGGATTTCAGGGCATAACTGTGTGACACAGAGCACTGCTGAGTGCCACAGCCCAGGAATGCCACCAGCACCTTGACCCCTGTTGGACCACAGGCTGTGCCCAGGGATGACTTGGAAGCAGCCACGCAATTGTTAAGGCAAAACCATGTTTACAGCTATTGCTTTCCACAACACAGAAAGAGTAATCTCAGCCCATGAAGCTCCTTTTGCATCCTCCTGCTCTCCCTGTCTGTGGCAGGATCATGCAGCACAAGCCATCTCACTCCTCACAACCCCAGTTATCACTGCAAATCCTCAGAGATCCAGGAACTGATCACTCTGCCTCTCCACATCACCCCCCTTGCCATACATCACCCCTCTTGCTACATGGGACAGCCAGAGTCACTGTGAAAGCTCCAGGGCTCCCATAAAAGCCACTCAGGGCATGAGTCACATCTCAGTGCTGCTGTGCTTTGGTCAGCAGCTAATCACTGCAAATCCATGGCACAGCTGGAACAGAACACCCTGCCAGTCAGCAGCACCTTTCACTTTTGTATTCACTGTTCTTCATTGTTTCCATCTGCTCTTCAATCTCCTTGTGTGTGTACCACTAGTCCCAGTGATCCTAAAGCAGCAAAATGGAGAGGAGCCTGTGCTTCCATGAAAATGAATTTTATCCTTCCATCCATGTCTGAACAGAATCTCACTCAAACTCTTCAAAATTCGAGGTTAAAATCTTAAACCAGTCATTGCAGCATGTACTGTTTGTGCAGTTATCAAAAATGCTCTTGTATTACCTGGATTTGGGAATTACTTGAAATGTGTTAAAAATGATGGTGAGGAAAAAGAAAAATCTCCCAAGCAGTTAAGGAGGAGATCAGAATTTGGGGCACATACTCAAACTGATATTTAACATAACCTTCAGCCTACTCAAACCCCATGTGAGACAATATTTGTGTGCTTCAAAATGTTTGCTTGCACACCAAAAGTAAAATTGTGGAAAACAACATCACAGCTTTGCTACAACTTATTTTAATTACCATTTTCAAGAGGAAACTGTGAAAATGTGAGTTAGGAGGCAAAAGGAAGAAATAACCTGGAATCAACCACATTCTCCAGCTGTTTAAGCACCACAGAGCTTTCTAGGGTAGGCAAGAACTTTGAGCTGTTTAAAACTCCAATTTTTTACTTTAAAATAACAGCACCAACATTGTTTCTGTATATTCATTAGGCATTGATACTGGTCTCATACTATCAGAGTGGGCTTGTGTGGGGGTTGGTAAAGAGCAAATTTCTGTAACCTTTGGGGAAGGAAATGGAGATAAAACACCTCCAAATTCGAAGCAAAAAAATGAAGATGCTTTTCCTGTGTTGCCCCAGTTAACTAGACATCAAATAATTAGTCAAAGTGGTGGTTTGGGTTTTTTGTTTTTTTTTTTAATTTTTCTAAAGTTGAAAAAAAGTAAAGCAAAGCTTCTCATGGCCCTTAACGCATAAAAGAGCCTGGGAGTCCTGGAAGATGCCAGGAGAATTTCTCAACGTGTTCACTGACACACAAAATGCTTTAAAAGGTTACACAGAAAAGTCTGTCTTTAAGAAACTGATAGGACCTCATGCCAGCTCTGGGACACCTTTAATATTGAAAAGAGCTGCCAGTGTTTATTATTTCACATGCAATTTGTTGCCATAAACAGTTCAAAAGAAAGTGATTAGCTTCACATTAAAGAGGCTCTGCCAGCAAGGGAACAGAGCACATCAGAGATGCCAGAGCCCGCGGCTTTGCTCCTGGCCTGTTGGGAATGCTTTCAAATCACACAGCATCAGACAGGAGTAGTGCTGGAAGCAAAAAGCAGAATAAACTGAAAGTTAAACAGTGTGACCGTGTGTGTGTTGTTATTGTGTCTTACTGGAGCGCTGTTATTGCAAGCCCAAAATGACATCATGATAAAACTGCAGGCAAACCCATCATATTTTTGTAAGGGATCTCAAGGCTCTGGAATATTTTGACTAGAGGGGAAAGCAAAGTCGAGCTCCCATCTTCCACAGCTAACAAGAGCTGACCTTCTCTGAATTTCCTTTGAAGGCTGCACAGTTCAGCAATAAACATGTTTCATGCAATACATGAATCCTGAGTTGAGGCAGAGTTTTAGATTTACACATATAAGGTGAAATGGAGGCACAGGACAGGGAAAAGAGACATCCAGTTTAACCTAGGATACACTCACAGCATGCCTAACACAAATGATAAAAATGCCACTAAGCTGGGAACATGGATTTGAGAGATCATTCCCCTTCCAATGCCACTGGTGTGTTCTGGTCAGCTCTCTCTCCTCAAACAGGGAATCATCACACTGGTACTGAAAAGCCTAAGAAAAGAGATTTCCACCATGATCAAGGGCTGCAAAAAGATACAATTATAATAACCCTCCGCTCGTGGAAGCTTTTTACTTCCTACAAATAATCTTTTCAGAGTCAAAGCCATATATTTATTCTAGATAACAGATGCACTGCTGTTGCAAAAGCAGGCTGTACACTTGGTATAGCATTTAGTACAGCAACTCCTAGCAACATTTTCTTCCCTCCCATCGTGGGGAAGTCTGCATCTGTGCTGGAATAGGTTAGATAGCTACTTAAATATTTACTAAAGGAACTATATTATATGCTAAATATTTAGAGAATGCATGGTATACTTCACAAAAGCAGTGAACTATAGCTGTGGAATAAGTGCATTGGGTTTATCCTAAGTATATGAGTTTGCTTTGGGAAATGTTCTTGAACAATGCAAAGTGTGAGACTTTTATAGCATATGACGAATGGGAGTTTGTATTAAAATTATTTTTGGAATTGTAAGTTTAGGACAGAGCATGTAGATCATTAAGAATTCATTAAACCCATCTCACCTAGGGTGTAGATCCATATAAAACTTGAGAATGAATAAATTTTTATGTTTCAAATGATAAGATTATTT
Organism: Horornis vulcanius; assembly: GCA_013401035.1. Classification (NCBI taxonomy): domain Eukaryota; kingdom Metazoa; phylum Chordata; class Aves; order Passeriformes; family Scotocercidae; genus Horornis; species Horornis vulcanius. The sequence continues at coordinate 30,441 of VZUA01048488.1, forward strand.
GAACTCTGTGATTTTTATGTGCTAGAAGTGTAAAATTTTTAATTGGGCACTCAAAATCATATGAAGTGAGAGGGACCACCTGGAAATGGATTTCTTTTAGATAATGCTTCCCTTAAAGCGGAAGGAAAAGATTCGTAGAGGTAACAGTGACAGGAAGATTTTTGGAGCAGGAACGTGGATGAAGGTGTGCACAGACTCCTTTCTACACAACCCAGACCAAAAGCAGTGGAAGCACAAGGTTCTCAGCAGAGGAGCTGCTGAAGGTGTCACAGACTGGCACGAGAGGTACCCTGATGCTGTGGCCAGAGCTGGTTCAAGCACACACAGAAAAGGGAGTTCTCACTCCTAATTTCACTGGGCTGTGAAGTTCCACCAAGGCAGAGCCATCCTGATCTGAGCCTGTTGAGGAACACTTCTCTGTACCAAAAACCTCCAAAGGCAACACAACCCCCCTGACCCAGAACAGATTTAACTGACCACCACCTGCTGCAAGTTCACTGTGAAACACTGGCAGGGTTCTAGGAAAGGCTACACATCTTTCCCTCCCCTATCCAGCCACCTCTTACTGCTGTAAAAACCCACTCACTGTGCAAATCTGTAGGATTCAGCCTAAGGCTTCTGCTCTGAGTATTCCCCACAGGCTCCTTTTTCATAGAGATCACCTGCAAACCATGGAGATCTGTGATGGCAAAGCCTGGAAAGTGTTTTTTTCTATGCAATATTCTCCCAGGTCTTTGTGGGAAATCATCAACTAAATAATTTTCACAGTTGTTGGTCTTTGTGGGATTCCATCAGCATCCCAACACAACATCAAAACAGGTATTTGTTCTGCAGATTCGAGCCACAAATTTATAGCCACAAATGATCATTACTTGCAACAGAAAGGCAGTTTTAAGTGAATAATGTAAAAGGTGCAGTAAAGAACTTCGGGTCCTAAATATTCCTTAACAGCTACTGCTGTCAGAGAACAAGGGACAGAGAGATGTGCACGGCTGCACCCTCTTCCCAAAATTATCTACAGCATGCAAGGGATTTCCCAGTCGTGGGAAACACAGGAGATGGGAGAAGAAATTAAAGGGTGCAAAATGAGATGTCTCTCAGCATTGGATAAAACAAACTCTGGCTTAAAGGAAAAGTGGTGGACAGGCACCAGCACAAAATTGCTGTGCATCCAAACCCAGGTTATCACTTTGTTGTACAGATATATATCCTTTATTTCCAGGTACTTATGTTTCTCTGACTCTCTTCCTTTGAACATGCACTTTCTCTGTTGCTACACTTCATGCTTAAATAAACCTCATTGCATGGTTCTCCTGCGTCACACAACTCCTGTTTGCTGATCACTGCTCAACAGCTTTCAATGGACGGGACAAATAAAATATATTTGCGATTTCTTATCTGGAATGCATTGCACAAAAACTGTGGAGATTTGAACTGGAAGAACTGCACTCCCACACTGGAAGTGAGGCACTATTTCTGTCCAGATAACATGGCTCAAGGGAAGCCAACTCAATTTAATTTGTTCCATTGAGCAAACAGTGCTTTCAAAGTTACAAAGCTTTCAAAAGAGGAAGATACAGACAGCTGCTCAGTAAAATTTACAGAAACAGCTCAGAGTGATTGACTAGATCTTCTAGATGACTAATTAGAAACACTTCAGAAAGCACTCAAGCACTGAACTTTTGAATTAGAGTCCATTCTGGAGAGCCTGAAATTTAGTGCCCCCATGTTTAAGGCATTACAGACCATGATAAAAAAAATCTTTGCCCCTTTTTCCTATGTTGCTATTGCTGTATTTTTCTGTGAACACTAAAACTACATGGTACTCTGCACCTCAATTCACTTTTTCATCTCACCACAACATTTTCCTGACCATTGCCTTCATTCACTTTTAAAGCACTAGTACATTTGAATCCTGACAAAAAGACTGGCAGATTTTAACATTAATATATATGATCCATGCTTGCTACAGAGGGTGGAATTCAAATCCCAAATTTTCTGCCTCTGAAGAAAATCCTGAACTTCTTTGAAGACCTCCCACAGAAACCAGGAAAGAATTAATGGGCTGCTGAGTTCCTAATACATCCCACCCTGTGGCACCTGAAGGAAGTAGGTGTTAGACTGGCAGGGAACAGCTTGACAGGTTGAATTTCCAGCTATTTATGGCGACTGACTGAGGGGCCTGGAGCCAAGGACGACTGTTCCCAAGTAAAGCCTGCCTTTGGCAAAGAAAGCCTGGCAGAAAAGCAGTGATTTTTCTTGCTGCCAGTGACTTGGGGGTCTCTGATACCAAGTGGGGTGGAAGTATTTGCTGTTGGTTTTTTCCTTTCTGACTTTTATTGATCACTGGAGGGGTGAGGAGGCTGCTGAGTGCTGGGCCCAGAAGGGGTGAACGGGTTTATGTTCCTGTGTGTTTACTTTGGACTTCAGGGGCCAGAGAGAGAGTGGAACTTTTTATGCAACGCAGCTGGCAGAAGAAAAATCTCTCTGATTTGAGTATTGGAGGGTGGATGGATCAACAAAAATTCAGAAGGAAACAATTCCAGAGTTACTATTAAATTATGCTGCTCGGAAAGGGGATGTTCTCAGGGCATTATGGGCACAGTGATCAATCTTCACTCCTCAAAGTGACAGTCAGCCTTCACAGCCAGTCTTGAACAGCCCACTGTGACCAACCTCCCAGTCACCCTGCCACAAGAGCCCTGCCCAGTTCCCCTCAAACAGGTACAATTATTGCAGGCTGATGGACAGACAGACACTCCAGCTTCACGAGCTGGTGTACCAAAACTCAGAGGACGCAGCAGGAACAATGTTCATTTCAATACTCCAGTAGCTGAAACAGATTTAATGATAAAGCAAGGGGATTAATATATAGGAGAAGCAAGCTTGAGCACAATGCAACCTGATTTTGGTGCATTGTACAGATGTTTGATGTGTAGACATCTTGGGGTAAATATTTTATTTTCTGCAAAACAGATGATTTAATTATCCCACATAAATCCTCACAATTGTGGGTTTGTTT